>JAODAL010030580.1:0-49718 GCA_025379985.1 Phyllomedusa bahiana
GCGGGGGGAAAAAAACAAGTGAGGGTGGGTGGAACAATGACAGAGTGGAGGCAGGGCAGCACCCAAGCAAGAGGTCAAGAGTGGCCCAATGACATTCTGGAGGTGGCAAAAACGGGAGAGGCCACGAGGGGCACAATACACGTGTGTATTTTACGGCAGCAGCCACAGCACAATGAGGCAACGGGGGCACAATGCTTTTGGGAGGGGCAAAAACAGGAGTAGGGCCAAAAGGGGGGCCAAAATGACACAGGTTGCGGTCATGGACATCACAGCAGCACATGAGGTCAACAGTGGAAACAAGACTTTCTAAAGGGAAAACAGTAGTAGGCCACAGAGTCACAAAAACAAGACTGAGTCACGGCAGCAGCAGCATAAAGTCAGAGAGGGCAAAATTTCACGTGTGGAGATCATGCAGCACCCAAAGCAGCAGCATGGATCAGATGAGGCAAAATACTTCTGGAGGGGGAAAAACAGTAGTGGGCCCCACAGAGTGGCCAAAATGATAAGAGTGGAGGGACGGAGCAGCGAAATAGGTCAGAGAGTCACAAGAACGTGTGGGGGTCCGGCGCACCACAGCAGCAGCATGAGGTCAGACATGGAAAAAATGACTTTCGGGAGGTGGCAAAACAGTAGTAGCCACAAAAAGGGGCAAAATGAAGAGAGGAAGGCACGGCGCCAGTAGAGGTCCAGAGAGTGGAACAATGACACAGTGTGGAGGCACGGCAGCAGCAAAAGCAGAGGTCGGGTGGCACAATACATTATGGAGGGGGAAAAACGGTACCACAAGGGCACAATGACAGAGGGGGTGGAGACACGGCAGCAGAGATGGGTCAAGAGGGTAAAATGACGGAGTGGGGGTCAGGCAGCAGCAGCAAGAGGTCAGAGAGTGGCCAATGAAATTCTGGGGGTGTCAAAAACAAGAAAAGGCCACGAGTGGACAAGCCCGAGAGTGGAGGTCACGGCAAAAGCAGCAAGGTCAGAGGGGGGCAAATGACACAGTGGGGGGCAAGACAGAGCTACACGCACAGAGGTCAGCAGGGGCAAATGACGACTGTGGGGGCCCCGGCAGCACCACGAGCGAATGTGGTCAACAGTCACAATGACACATTCTGGGGTGAAAAAACGTTAGCCCACAGAGGGGCACGGGGAAGGAAAAAATGAGGTGCGGCAGCAACAGCAGGGGCAAGAGTGGCACAAGACACAGTGGGGATGCACAGCACCAGCAACCACTGAGGTCTAGAGTGGCACAATGCAGATTGGAGGGGGTGGCAATACCAGCCCTGGTGAAGATGGGGTAGCAAAGGAGAAACTGGCAGCAGATGGTGGCACAGGGGGGTGGCGGCATCAATTAGTGGCTAGGCGGTATTTTTCCCAGACTCATTTTTTCCGTTGGGTCAGCGTCAGGTGAAAATAGTCGACGCCTAAAGGGATTGGGGTGAAATCTGGCCCACCCCCCCTTTCCCCCCAAACGCGTTCCCCTTTCCTTACAAAAGGGGGTTCCCTTGGGGGAAAGAAGGCCCCCCCCCAGAACACCCGCTCTGTGCCACCTACGGCCGGCCGGGGAAACTTTCCACTGCCCAAACTCGGGGAAGTTGCGGCCCCACACCATTGGTGCCCAGTAGTCCACGGATCTTTAACGGGGTGGGGGGTGCTGTCCAAGTAACCACCCCCTTTGGTTCAGGTTGCTCCAAGGGGCCTGCTGCTGCTGGGATGCCCTCCTCACAGGGGGGGTGAAGGAACTCCACGTGACTCCAGACTTTTTGCTGTGATGGAGCTGGGATGTCCTACTTCCCCACCTTTCCCCCCCGCGCCGCGGCAGTAGTATGAGCTAAAACCCCGGTCAGACCCGTCAAGGGGGGGGATGATGCCGGGACAAGGGACGCCAAATGATCAGGATTTCCCTTAAAAAATTGATTTGTCCCTTCCTCTCAGCATTGGGAAAACGGCTCCCTTTTTTACTGGAGGGGGTCCAATGGGTGGAGAGCCAGAAGTTTCCCCCCGCCCGGATGGGGGACTATTCGGCTGTCACAGCCAGGCAAATCAGCTTCTGCGCGCCATCTGCACAAATTTACTTGAGGGGGGCCCTGCCTCCATCTCAAATGTAAACTGCCCCCTGCTTGCGGGTACTGCCTCGCTTCCTCATCTCCCTCTACCTCCCCCGCCCTGCTCCCTTCTCTTTTTTACCTGGGGGAAAATCCAATCATTTCACCAGACAATGCTTCTGCTCCAATGTCCTCCTCCTCCCCATTTAGTCCCCACTGGACTCTTGGCCGCGAGATTAGTCCCCATCTCCCCTCCCCCCCCAGACGATTTTTCCAATCTGTTCCGGGGCATGAAGCAGGAATACGTTATTCACCCGTAGTCCTGGCGCTGACAAAAAACGTCGCCCCCCTCAATGGCCTTAGCAAAAGGCAGGGGTAGCATGGCTGCCACTGGCTGACATCAAAGTTCACAGGGGGGTACTCCCGCCCCTGGATCATAAAAAATCTATATCTCCTTTCTCTGTTTACACAGTCTGTTCAACATGTGCAGCGGAATTCCAACGGGTGTAAACATCGATATAAAAGTGTGTTGGGGAAACCTTTTTGCCGCTGCCCCCGCGAGGGGGTTCCTGTCGTTTTAGGAAAGGGTAAAGGCATGACTTTTTCCCGCCCTTTTCAGAATCTTCTGAAAATCGTGGGAGACTTCCCGGAACCTTTTAACAAAACCAGATTTTAACAAAGTGGGACATTGGGAGGGGCTTGGGTCATCCCCCTCGGGGCCCGCGGGACACCCTGTTCCCCATTTCCCCCCACCCTGGGGTTTCCCTTTGCATTTTTGGGCGGGGGAAAGCCACAAAAAACGATTTCTTGCTGCATGACGCGGAGCAGTTTCCCCCCTTGTGACCGTTTTTTCCGGGGCAGCCGGTTAGAACTGCATGAAACCGCTGTTGGGCCCTTTCCATTTTTGGGATGATGGAGCAGTACTTTTGGAGGCTGAGATGATGGTGGTTTGGGGGGGGGGAAATTTTGGTTGGGCATTGGGCAGGAGGCCCCAGTTTGACAACGTGGAGGAGGGGGAAAACGGGTTTTCCCCGTCCAAGTTTTTTTGGTTTTGCCCGGGCAGGAAGCACAAATTTACCCAGGGCATGGAAAGGCCCTGACCCTAGTTTTCAGCTCCAGAGTCCGCGCTGCGGTTTCACCTTGGAACAAACCGATAAGCCCAAGGTACCCACCTTCGGGTTTACATATTTTTGAAGTGCTGGGGACTTGGCCCTTTTTTGGAAAAAAAAATTTTCGGCTTGGGGAAATCTCCCTTGGCCGGCACAAGCCATTAGGGCTCTGGGAGGGGCTTCAATACCAACAACTTTGTCAGGGCAAAGGTCAGAGCTGGCCCCCTTAGGTTTGGGTTTGGGCGATATTTGTCTCCCGTGCAATCGCCCACTGAAAAGGGGCTGCTTGGCGCCATGAGTAGCGAGGGGCAAAGGGGATATTGGCCCCATTTTTTTTTTCGCTGCCAAGTTGTGCGACTGCCCTCCCCCAAATTGTTCCCTCGAAATAGTGGGCTGACCCCGGGCCAATAGTAACTCTCTGGCTGGGGGAAACCCCCGGGTGGGACAGAGGGGGGGCTGAGGAAAGGGGGAGGGCCGCTTTACCCCCCCTCCGGGCCAAAAGCCAACCCAAAGGTTGTGGGGGTTTAGGGTTCCCCCCCGACTCTTTTGGGTTGGGGGGTTGGGCAGATGGGCAAATGGGAGGGAAAGGGGGAACCCAGTCAACCCAAACAAAAGGGCCCCTTTGGGGTTTCAGAACAACCCACGGCCGCTAGGGTGACAAACGGGAGTTGTTTGGCCCCACCGAGTGACCCCCCCGCTGCGACGTCCCCCTTGCTGTGCTGCGACCTGGCCCGTTCCGGAAAGTTTTTGCCCCGCCAAATCGCAGGGTTTAAGAGCCTGCCAAACCCCTCTGTCTGCCTACTGTTTTTTTCTAAAATCTACAGACACTGTTTGATGATGTTTTCTGTAAATGTTTAAATTTTAACCCTGGTTTTTTTTAAATCCAAAAGAACCCCTAAAAGGGAACCCTTGGAAAATAAATTTTCGGTCCACAAAAGGCCCGAAAAAATTTTCTTGTATTGTCATTTAAAAAAAATGTGTGTTTTTTCTAAATGTAAAAAACACAAACAGGCTTAAAATTAAAAACCCCGGGCCCTGAATTTGGCTACAGGAAAAAATTTTAAAATTTTTTTTGGCGTTTTAAAAATAACCCGGGTTTTTTTTTGTCAGCCCCCCGCAAAACAACGCTTAATTAACCCCTTTAATGTAAATTGCGCCCCAAAGAAATTTAGCCGCACCCAAAAAAAATCTTTGTAGCGTGTTACAATTGCGGTTTTCTACCCACACAAAAAGAATTTCAGTTGTAATTAAACCTTTTTCTGTGAATTAGGGTACAGGAAAAATTTTTATATTTTGGCGTCGGGAAAAAGCGGTTTTTTTTTTTGTCGCACACCGAAAAAAACGCTTTTAAATTAAACCCTGATGTAAATTGCGCAATTTGAATTGGGGCCGCACAAAAGAGTAGCTTTTTCAGCGTGGTTTTCAATGCGGTTTTTTTTCGCCCCACAACAAGGGGAAAACAGTTGTAATTAAACCCTTTTCTTTTGAATTAGGCTAAAAAAAAAAAAAAAAAAAAAATTTTTTTTTATATTTTTTTGTTTTAAAAAAGGGGCGGTTTTTTTATTGTCGCCACCAGGAAAACAAAGCTTAAATTTTACCCCGGGATGAAATTGCGCAACATAAATTTAGCCCCCACAAAAATTTGCTTTGAGGTGTTTTCAAATTGGGGTGTTTTCTTTCGCCACACAAAAAAGGATACAGTTGTTTAAAAAAACCTTTGGGTTGTGGAAAATAGGACTACGGAAAAATTTTAAAATTTTTTTTGGGGGTGAAAAAGACGGTTTTTTTTTTGGTTTAGCACCCCCGCAAAACAACGCTTTAAATTTAAAAACCCCCGGATGTAAATTTGGCAATAGAAATTTTAGCCCCACAAAAAAGTAGCTTTGTTGCGTGTTACAATTGGTGTTTTTCTACGCTACACAACAGAGATTTTTTTTAATAACCTTTTCTTTTGAAATTTGGGGTACAGGAAAAATTTTTTAAAATTTTTTGGCGTTTAAAAAGAGGGTTTAATTTTTTTTCAGCACCCGCAAAAAAAAAACGCTTAATTAACCCCTGGATGTAAATTGCCCCCTAAATTGAGCCGCACAAACTAAATTGTTTGTAGCATGTTACAATTTTCGTGGGTTTTTACGCACAAAAACAAGAGAAAAGTTGTAATTAAAACCCTTTTCTTGTAAATTAGGGGTACAGGAAAAATTTTTAAAATTTTTTCCGTTTTAAAAAGAAAGGTTTTTTTTTTTTCAGCACACCAGAAAACAAAGCTTAATTAACCCCTGGATTTAAATTGGGGCCAAAGGAAAATTGGGGCCCCCCAAAATAGTAGGGTTTGTAGCGTGTTACAATTGCGGTTTTTCTATGCCACACCAAAAAGGATCCCGTTTAAAATTTAAACCCTTTTCTTGTGAAATTTGGCTATAGGAAAAATTTAAATATTTTGGCTTTGAAAAAAACGTTTTTTTTTTTGTCAGCACCCAGCAAAACCCAAAGGTTTAAATTTAAACCTTTCCCCCATGTAAATTGGGGCCCAAAAAATTGAGCCCAAAAAACTAAATAGCTTTCGTGTTACGTGGTTTTTTTTTCTTCGCCACACAAAAAGAGTTCAGTTGTAATTAACCCCTTTTCTTGTGAAAATTTGGCTACAGGAAAAATTTTTATATTTTGCCGTTGAAAAAAAGGGGTTTATTTTTTGTCACACCCCAAAAAAAAACAACGCTTAAAATTAAACCCCCCCTGGATGTAAATTTTGGCCCCAATAAAATTGAGCCCGCACAAATGTAGTTTTTGTGCGTGTTAAAAATTTGCTTTTTTTTCTACCCCCCAAACAAAAAAGGATACTTTTGAATTAACCTTTGCTTGTAATTGGCTACAGGAAAAATTTATATATTTTGGCGTTGAAAATACAGTTTATTTTTGTCAGCAACCCAGCAAAACAACGCTTAATTAACCCCCTGGATATAAATTGCGCAAAAAAAATTGAGCCGCACAAAATAGGCTTTTGTAGGTGTTACAATTGCGGTTTTCTCGCCACACAACAAGAGTTCAGTTGTAATTAACCTTTGTTGTGAATTAGGTACAGGAAAAAATTAATATATTTTGGCTTTGAAAAAAGAGGGGTTTTTTTTTGTCAGCACCCCGCAAAAAACGTTTAATTAACCCCTGGATGAAAATTGCGCAATAGAATTGAGCCGCCAAAATTTTTGTAGCGTGTTAAAATTCGTGTTTTCTTCCCAACAACAAGAGATACATTGTAATTAACCTTTTTGTTGTGAATTAGGCTACAGGAAAAATTTATATATTTTGGCTTTTAAAATGACGGTTACTTGGGGTCAGCACACCAGCAAAAAAAAACGTTTAAATTTAAACCCTGGATGTAAATGCGCAATAGAATTGAGCAGCCAAAAATGAGGGTGGGTTTTGTATTGTAAAACCGTGTTTCTTTAAATGAAACAACAGGAACTAGCTTAGATCCCACTTGGTATTAAAAAGTATATCAGCTGCAGGGAGCCATGGATTTCAGATTAAACCCCAAAAAATTGAAATAAAAAATTAAGAGAACAGTCTCTGAGACAAGCTGAGAAAACCCCCCAGAAATGCTATATAAAAAAACAATTCTTCAGTAAGAGCTACAGCCGCACAGCACCTTCCCGATGAGCACAGTAGAGGGGTGGAGTCCCGGGGTCGCTCCCCCGGGGTTTTTATAGTGCGGTGACGTCACAATCCCCCCGGTCCTCTGATTGGCTTCCCTCTGCACATGTCAAAGAGGCAGCCCTTCTTCCCCCCTTTTGTGCTTTGCCCCCCTGTGGGGCCTGGCTCGCAGCCTTTTATCAAAAAAAAAGCACACTTCGTTTCCCCAAAGTCCCCAAAATTGACTTTTGTTCCGAACCGGTTTTCCTGAAATTCTAAACGAATTCCCTTCGTTGAATCAAATTTGCCCCTTTAACTGGAGAGGGTCGGGAACTTTTCACCCCATATGGCACACCTCCTGGGGGGGAATTTGGCACAGTCCCGCATGCGCCTAAGTCCGCCTTTTCAATGGGGAGAGCGGGGGACTTTACACGCATGTTTGACGCACCTCGGGGACCCACATACATGAGGCGCAGCTTTTTGCTTGAAAAACGGGGGAAAACGTGCGCTCTGAAGCGGCGAGATTCATACATGTCGCCCTTTGTGCTTCTCCACCTTCCATTTGCGGATGTCCCACAGATGCTCAATAGGGTTATGGTCTGGAGACATGCTTTATCAGTCCAGCGCCTTTCCCCTCATTTTCTTCAGCAAGGCAGTGGTCATTTTGAGGGGTGTTTGGGGTCGTTATCACATGAGAATACTGCTCTAGAATAATGCTCTCTAGGGCTCATGTGCACCCACCCTGATTTAAAGGACCAGTGCGCACTGCCAAGCTTTTCTAGGGACCATTAGCTAGTCACCTTTTGCTTTTAAAGTGCACTTTGACCTACAGTACATTAATTTGCAGTTAGTTAGAGCATCTCGGTCTGTCCAGTACTCCTGTTTGTGGTTTCTGGTATTGGCCTTAGTTTTCCTGACCCATTTACGCCTGAAATTTTCCTGCTCTGATCTTGTGCCTATGTCACATTTACCAGTGTACCTTGACCCGTGGTTTTGACGTGACTCAAGTCGCTGTTTGACCCAGCTGTACCAATCCTGCATGCCAGCCATCACCGCAAGTGAGTATATTGGGGGTAGAGACCTGGGAGCTCTCTGAATCTGAGTCCAAGCTGACATGAGGAGGATGAGGGCGAAGACCAAAGGCTCACTAGACTCCCCTCCTTTGTGTGACCTTATGCCAAACTCATGGTTAAAAGAAGAATCCACTACCTATCCATGACATGCAGTCTGTGACTCCTGTAGTTCTATATTGGTTCTGTCTCCCTGCTCTGTATACTCAGACAGTGCATGTGCCAGGGAAGCACAGTAAAAGCAGGGAGTTTGACTTGCACTTCGGGAGAAAGCATGCATGGTCTAACATTCTGGTTGGTTGCCAGGTGTGTGGCTAAAGCAACAGTTCAGAGAACTCTACTGCATATGGGGCGCCGAAGCAGATGGATGGCAACTGTAGAAAAGGCTTAAAGGGGTTGTCTACTTTAAAACTTCTTTTTAATGGCTTTACTTATTATGTATATAACAGGAAATCAGATAATTTTCTAATATGCATGTATTACAAATTTTGCTTCTCTGCCTCTTTTATACCGGTGCAATAGGCCGCTATCTAGAGAAAATACCTGATACAGCCTCCATTTCTATCCATAGTATTGGCTCCCATGGGCAAAATAGTCATGTGACCACCATACAGGTCATGTGAACCCTGGTATCCAGGTAACAATAGGCAATTGAGGAGAAGGATTTCCTCCAGCGGCATCTTATGTTTATCAGTGTCTGTAGAAAAAAAACACTGCAAATTCTTCTCTTGCCTCATCTTACTGCTTTTTTTTTTTTTTTATTATTAACAACAAGTCATCACCTGAAGAGACAGTAGCTATACAAGTAACTACATACAGTGAAACTGGTGGAATAGCCAAATTATTAATGATTCCATCATGATTCCTATTGGCAGCAGAATGTTTAATACTAGTGATGAGCGATTACATTGACTATCGTCATCGGGTCGATAGTCGATATTGGCAATTATCAATACGATTTCCGATAGTCGATAATAGATTATCGCCGATGACCATTAAAGTCTATGGGAGAGGAACAACACCTTCATTATTACACCCAAACAGGGCTGGAGAAGCTGAAATTAACATCCACAACAGTCAAATGGATACGTGCTTCATCTTAGGCAACACAGTTAGGTTATAAAAGCCACAGAAAAAAAGTCACAGACCATTCACTATCCCTGTCTTGTAACAGAGCATGACCCTTAACCCTGCATGACCCACAAATTAAAAAGTGCCAGAAGGCAGTATGATTTGAACCATCATTTTACTTGAACTGGACTGAATATCCCTGTCCTGGAACGCAGCATGAGCCTCAAACCTGCATGACCACAGATTAAAAAGTGTCGGAAAAAGGAGTCTTTCAACCACCATTTTAGTAGAACTGGACATAGAATATCACTGTCCTGGGCCACAGCATGAGCCCCAAACCTGCATGACCCCCAGATTAAAACGTGCCAGAAATAGGAGTCTTTTAACCACCATTTTAATTGAACTGGACATTAACTAAATCTGCCCTGCACCGCAGTATACCATTAAACCTGTCTGACCCATAGATTAAAAAGTGCCGGAAAAAGGGGTCTTTGAACCACCATTTTAGTTTCACTGGACATAGACTATCCCTGTCCTGGGCCACAGCATGAGCCCCAGCCTGCATGACCCACAGATTAAAAAAGTGCCGGAAATAGGAGTCTTTTAACCACCATTTTAGTTGAACTGGACATTAACTATTTCTGTCCTGTACCGCAGTATGATCAATAAACCTGTCTGACCCACAGATTAAAAAGTGCTGGGAAAAGGAGTCTTTGAACCACCATTTTAGTTGAACTGGACATTGACTATACCTGTCCTGGGCCACAGCATAATCCCCAAACCTGCATGACCCCCAGATTTAAAAACTGCCGGAAAAAGGAGTCTTTCAACCACCATTTTAGTTGAACTGACATTGACTATGCCT
This sequence comes from Phyllomedusa bahiana, assembly GCA_025379985.1. Classification (NCBI taxonomy): domain Eukaryota; kingdom Metazoa; phylum Chordata; class Amphibia; order Anura; family Hylidae; genus Phyllomedusa; species Phyllomedusa bahiana. The sequence goes on from JAODAL010030580.1 coordinate 9,785, forward strand.
ATCCTGGACCGCAGTATGACCATTAAACCTGTCTGAACCACAGATTAAAAAGTGCCGGAAAAAGGAGTCTTTGAACCACCATTTTAATTGAACTGGACATTGACTATACCTGTCCTGGACCGTAGTATGACCATTAAACTGTCTGACCCACAGATAAAAAAGTGCTGGAAAAAGGAGTCTTTCAACCACTATTTTAGCTGAACTGGACATTGACTATACTGTATCTGTCGTGGGTAACCTAAATCTGTTCAAGTCTTCCTGTACCTCCCTTGTACAATTCAGAGGGATATTTTATCAGCTATTTTGTTTACGCCAGTTTTTTAGTAGTTTAATTCTAGAAAACACATTTTTAAAATAGGATGGATTCCCACCACATCTTTGTTTCTCTTTTTTTAAATGTATTAAATGGTTTGTCTCACTACAGGGATTGCAAGCTCTGTTAAAGATCTTGCAAAAACAAGTCATTTTGCAATATGTGTCCATTAACAGTATCCTACCTATTCCTGTTTCTGACAGCACCATGACCCTTGAGCCACTCTTGACAATTGTGAAGAACAAATGTCTGTTAGCAACCACATTTTTTACAATAGGACCTGTAGTATAGCTGCATTTCACAGCAACATGCCCCCAAAAATTCAAAAAACATGACCCTTGAGCCACGTATGACAATTGTGAAGAACAAATGTCTGTTAGAAACAATATTTTTTTTATAATAGGACCTGTAGTATTGCTGCATTTCAAAGCAGCATGACCCAACAATTTAAAAAAATGACTTCTCAGCCACTGTTAAAAATTGTGCGGGAGAAATGCCACTTAGAAGCCACATTTCTGTTCCAAAGGACCATGATTCTAGCTGTATCTCACAGCACCATGACCCTAAAAAAATTATAAAAATGACTTCTCAGCCACTGTTAAAAATTGTGAGGGAGAAATGCCACTTAGAAGCCACATTTCTGTTCCAAAGGACCATGATTCTAGCTGTATCTCACAGCACCATGACCCCAAAACCATTGACAATGCGAAAAATTCTAAAGATGAAGTGAGTAAATGGAATACGATTTTGTCATGAAATCTTGCTGTCTTTTACAGTTTCACAGCAAAATCAGCAAAATGAACTTTTGGGAACTGAAAATAAAAATTGCAGTAAGAAATGATCATTTTAAAAAACATTTTTCAAGAGGACCATTTCTGTTTGAAGAGGAATATGAAGTAGACCGGCAACTAATCGGTGACCTCGGCAATTGGGGCCACGACATCATCAGAGATCAATGCCTGATTCATCTTGATGAAAGTCAAACGATCCACATTATCTGTGGAAAGCCGGTTGCGTTTGTCTGTAATGACTCCGCCAACTGTGCTGAAGGTCCGCTCAAATATGACGCTGGCTGCTGGGCAGGACAACACCTCTATGGCGTGGCGAGCGAGCTTGGGCCATTCATCCATTTTGGATACCCAGAAGTCAATTGGGTCCGGAACACATCCAAAAACATCGGTGTTGAGACGCAGATAGTCGTGCACCATGATCTTAAGCTGGTCTCTGTGTGTTGCATGTGTGCCCTGCATTACATGCGTTGGTGAGATGGTAAATAAAGATTGCCAGAGGTCACCCATTAGGCTTCTGCCACCTTGCCTGCTGCTGCCGCTATGGCTACTTGGCACTCTACTGCTGTCACGTCGCTGATGTTGTTCCACCGTGACATTTGAAGAATGTGAAGCAGACGCAACAGATGTCTCCAGTTGATCAATCAGCAAGGTCTCCATTTCCTGCATTTTACTCTCTATTTGGGTGGGTGGAAGGAAAGTGCTGAGTTTTGTTTTGTACCGGGGATCCAGGAGGGTGGCCACCCAGTAACTGTTGTTCATATTGATGGCCTTAATGCGAGGATCATGTTGGAGGAAATGGAGCATCCAAGCACTCATGTGAGAGATGGAACCTTGATTTCTCAAGCCTCTGGGTCGAGGGGCACTAGCAAACTGATCTTCCTCATCTTCCTCCTCCGCCTCAAATTCGCGCCAACCTCTTTCCAAGGCAGAGACGTCGGTAACGTCAGTGTCCAGGAATACCTCCTCCTCCTCCTCCTCCGCTTCCTCCGGCACAGCTTCAACACAGCCCTGACTTGCCTCAGATGAAGCACCCTGAGAGCTGATGCGCTGCCTTGCACTAGCCCTGGACCCCGAACCACTGCCTAATGAAGACCGATAAAATTGAGAAACTGTCGGGCCTTGTGGATTCGACGGAGAGAAAGGCTCCGTGTCCGCATCTGTGGCCGTCTCCTCCTCCGTCGCTGGCGGGACCTGATGTTTCAGAGTGTCCAACGATCGTTCCAGAACTAAGATCACCACAATGGTCATACTGACAATGGCATTGTCCGCACTGACCATTTTGGTGGCTTCTTCAAAACTGGCAAGGATGGTGCAGAGCTCTTTCACCTGCCTCCACTCTCGGTGGCTCAACACCCCGAGGTCCGCACCGCTGCTTGTCAGGCCATGTGTCACTTCGTACTGCGTAATGGCATTGCGCTGCTGCCACAATCGTTGGAGCATGTGGAGGGTGGAATTCCAGTGTGTTGTCACGTCAACAATGAGACAGTTGACATAGAGGCCGAGCTGACGTTGCAATGCAGCCAGGTGGGACGAAGCAGGGTGCGAACGGCGGAAGTGCGAACTCAGACCTCGATCCTTCCTCAGCAGGTAGTCCAGACCCGGATAGCGCTTTAGAAATTTCTGGACAACAAGGTACATGACTTGTGTCAGGCAAGGTATGTGCTCCAGCCTACCAATCTTAAGGGCGGCCAGCAGATTTCGACCATTATCGCACACCACCTTGCCTGGCACAAGGTTCTTGTCACCCAGCCAGTGCTCGGTCTCGTTGTGGAGAGCCGTCCACAGCTCCTGACCTTTGTGTGGACAGTCTCCAAGACAAATTAATTTCAACACGACCTGGTTTCTCTGGGCCTGTGATGCCACCAGAGGACCTTGGGGGAAAGAATCCTGCACCATCCCTGCGGTTTTGAAGAGCGTGCGCCGAGCCTCAGAGCCACCGTCACCACCAGAGACATCCACCCAGCTCACCCAGTGAGCTGTCACAGAGATATAGCGGCCTTGGCCGTTCTTACTAGTCCATGTGTCAGTGGGGAGATGGACTTTTCCGGACAGATGCAGACAATGCGCTTGAAATTTTAGATGACACGTGGCTGGCCAGGGCAGGGACGGCTTTTCTGGCAAAGAAATGCCTGCTCGGCATTTGGTATTGGGGGCAGGCAAGGGCCATGATGTGTTGGAACCCATCTGTGTCCACCAGATGGAAAGGCAACATTTCCAAGGCCAAAAGCCTGACAATGCCGACATTCAGGCTTTTGGCTTTGGGATGGTTTGGGTTAAAGTGTTTCTTCTGCTCCCAAACCTGGAAGACAGAAGGCTGGCTGCTAGACTGGCCGCTGTACGGCGTGCAGGTTGTCAAACTAGTGGAAGGAGAAGGTGTAGGATAGGTCTCTGGTGGTGCTGGTGGTACTCGGGCAACGGTGGAGGCTGAAGCGGAGGCTGATCCCTGATCATGACTCTGAGAGACATTGGCAGCTGAGGAACGCTTGGTGGTGGCGGAGGAGGAGGAGGCGGAGACAGAGGGTGTGACAACGGTTGGAAGCCCGGCATCGGTGTGGCCTTTTTTGGCCAAGTGTTGCCTCCATTTCAACTCATGCATTCGCAGCATGTGACTAGACATGTTGGTGGTGGTTAAACACCTAAGATTCTTTAGAAGTTTTAGCATTGTCAATGGTTTTGAGGTCATGTTGCTGTGAGATACAGTTATAATTATGGTCCTTTGGAACAAAAATGTGGCATCTAAGTGGCATTTCTCCATCACAATTTTTAATAGTGGCTGAGAAGACATATATATAATTTTTTGGAGTCATGTTGCTGAGAGATACAACAATAATCATGTACCTTAGGAACAGAAATGTAGCTTTTAAGTGGCATTTCTCCCCCACAATTTTAATAGTGGTGAGAAGTCATATTTATAATTTTTTGGGGTCATGTTGCTGTGAGATACAGCAATAATCATGGTCTTTTGAACAGAAATGTGGCTTCTAAGTGGCATTTCTCCCTCACAATTTTTAACAGTGGCTGAGAAGTCATATTTATAATTTTTTGGGTCATGCTGCTTTGAAATGCAGCAATACTACAGGTCCTATTCTAAAAAATGTTGTTTCTAATAGACATTTTTTCTTCACTATTGTCCAAAGTGGCTCAAGGGTTATGCTTTGAATTTTGGGGGCATTTTGCTGTGACATGCAGCTATACTACAGGTCCTATTCTAAAAAATGTTGTTTCTAACAGACATTTGTTCTTCACAATTGTCCAAAGTGGCTCAAGGGTCATGCTTTGAATTTTTGGGGGCATTTTGCTGTGACATGCAGCTATACTACAGGTCCTATTATAAAAAAATGTTGTTTCTAACAGACATTTGTTCTTCACAATTGTCCAAAGTGGCTCAAGGGTCATGCTTTGAATTTTTGGGGGCATTTTGCTGTGAGATGCAGATATACTACAGGTCCTATTATAATAAAATGTTGTTTCTAACAGACATTTGTTCTTCACAATTGTCCAAAGTGGCTCAAGGGTCATGCTTTGAATTTTTGGGGGCATTTTGCTGTGACATGCAGCTATACTACAGGTCCTATTATAAAAAAATGTTGTTTCTAACAGACATTTGTTCTTCACAATTGTCCAAAGTGGCTCAAGGGTCATGCTTTTAATTTTTGGGGGCATTTTGCTGTGACATGCAGCTATACTACAGGTCCTATTATAATAAAATGTTGTTTCTAACACAAATTTGTTCTTCAAAATTGTCAAGAGTGGCTCAAGGGTGATGGTGTTGTCAGAAACAGGAATAGGTAGGACACTGTTAATGGACACATATTGCAAAATGACTTGTTTTTGCAAGATCTTTAACATAGCTAGCAATCCCTGTATTGAGACAACCCATTTAATACATTTAAAAAAAGAGAAACAAAGACATGGTGGGATTCCATCCTATTTTAAAAATGTGTTTTCTAGAATTAAACTACTAAAAAACTTGCATGTACAAAATAGCTGGTAAAAAAATTCCTCTGAATTGTACAAGGGAGGTACAGGAAAACTTGACCAGATGTAGGTTATTCAGAGGACATGGAGTATGGAGCACAGACAGAGAACAAAGTACAGAGACATTTTCCTCCAGCACGTTGAGTAAAATGAGAAAAAGAATGCCAAGAAAAAAGGGCAGATGGGTGGAACAGGCGCCTTAACCACCAGTATTTCCAAGTGAAGCTCAATTGGTCCGCACTCATACGGAGGGGCAAGCGCTACCCAGGACAGGGACAGTATATGTCCAGTGAAACTAAAATGGTGGTTGAAAGACTCCTTTTTCCGACACTTTTTAATCTGGGGTCATGCAGGTTTGGGGCTCATGCTGTGGCCCAGGACAGGTATATTCAATGTCCGTTGAAACTAAAATGGTGGTTCAAAGACTCCTTTTTCCGGCACTTTTTAATCTGGGGGTCATGCAGGTTTGGGGCTCATGCTGTGGCCCAGGACAGGTATAGTCAATGTCCAGTGAAACTAAAATGGTGGTTGAAAGACTCCTTTTTCCGGCACTTTTTAATCTGGGGTCATGCAGGTTTGGGGCTCATGCTGTGGCTCAGGACAGGGATAGTCTATGTCCAGTGAAACTTAATGGTGGTTGAAAGACTTCTTTTTCCAGCACTTTTTATTCTGGGGGTCATGCAGGTTTGGGGCTCATGCTGTGGCCCAGGACAGGTTTAGTCAATGTCGAGTGAAATTTAAATGGTGGTTGAAAGACTAATTATTCCGGCACTTTTTAAATCTGGGGGTCATGCAGGTTTGGGGCTCATGCTGTGGCTCAGGACAGGGATAGTCTATGTCCACTGAAACTAAAATGGTGGTTGAAAGACTCCTTTTTCCGGCACTTTTTAATCTGGGGGTCATGCAGGTTTTGGGCTCATGCTGCGTTCCAGAACAGGGATAGTCAATGTCCAGTTCAAGTAAAATGATGGTTCAAGTAATACTGCCTTCTGGCATTTTTTAATTTGTGGGTGATGCAGGTTTAAGGGTCATGCTGTGGTACAGGACAGGGATAGTGAATGGTCTGTGATTTTTTTTTGTGTGGCTTTTATAACCTAAGTGTGTTGCCTAAGATGTAGCACGTATCCATTTGACTGTTGTGGATTTTAATTCCAGCTGCTCCAGCCCTGTTTGGGTGTAAGAATGAAGGTGTTGTTGTTCTCCCATAGACTTTAATGGCCATCGGCGATCATCTATCATCGACCATCGAATATCTTGTCGATGATGGCCGACTATCGACCATCGACCGATGTCGATAGCCAACGTAATCGCTCAACACTACTAACCAGGGCTTCATGTAGGACCTTCACGTATAAATATAATTTGTTAATCTTCTCTTCCTTACAGATTACTATGGGTAGAGGTTTTTTTTTACACCTATAACAGATTCACTCTCTGCTACTGTCGCACTTTGAATTTTGGACAATCTGCAGCCTGCGGGAAAATCGAGTAACCAATTGACATTCTTCCAGTTCTGAGGAGGGTGCAACAAAAGAAATATGAGTATGCTGTCCCTATGAACAAATCAAGCAGGTGAAACTGCGTAAAGTTTCTGCAACTAAACCAATAGTTTAGAAAAACTGACGTCCAATACGGAAGGTTTATTGTAGATGACTAAGAATTCTCTATATAAAACAAACAATTCTGCCTTCATTAGAGAAGTATTTGAACAGAGAAACAATTAGAATATTTTCACGTCTACACACCACCACCATGTCAATATCTGGTGATGTCCATTTGTTCCATTGGCTGAACAGTATTCATGTCCAGGCATTAAAAATAATCCATATATTTGAAATCTGTGAGTTTGCAGTTGTTAAATGGTTAATGAAGACTTTTGTTAATCCCTTCCTGACATTTGACATTCATGTACGTCATAATGTCAGGAATGGAAAATGGAGTTGACTCCTGCATTAATTACACCCATCACCTGCCTTTATCAGCTGTGATTGCAGATCTCTGATCCTAGCTATTTAACTACTAAAATGCTGTTATCGTGCTGATTGCAGCATCTAGGCAGTTAAAAAAGAGGATGGCACCTACCTTAATTGATCAACCATCCCTCAATCAATCATGGGATTGTGGAGTGATGAGCAGTTGTCATGGCAGCCAGGGGCCTAATGAAGACACCTAAGCCAGACATATTACTATTCCTATTACAGCCTTCCAGGGCACTATATAAGAGCCATAATTTTGCACTCTTCTGCAATACATTAGTGGTGTAAAACAGTGTACAAGCAATTACGACTCTTAATAGCAAGTACCCAAAGGGGAATGACAATTAAGTTTAAAAAATAATAAAAGTTTACATTTTTACTAGCCCTGCAAAAACAAGCCCTTACACAGGTCTGCAGACAAAACATAAAAAAGTTATTAGTTTAGTTAGTTAAAGTGTTTCATTTTTAAAAAGTTTTAAAGTTTTAAAACTATTTAAATTTGGTATCACTAGAATCATGCTGATCTGCAAAAACAGTTACCATGTCATTTATTACACCCAGTGAGCTCAAACACAATCCAAAAAAAAACAATGGCACAATAGTGTTTTTTTCATGTTCCACCCCTAAAATAATTTATAAGGTTTATCAATACATAACATGGTACATTAAATGGTACATTAAATATATAATTTTTCCAGCAAAAAATAAGCAACCACATGGCTAAATCATTGGCAAAACTTATTGCCCTAGGGAGGTGGGGATAGAGAAAAAACTGAAAAAACTAACCAAAAATTTTGCAGCCAGGAAAAGGTTAAACCACTTGGACTACATCTGGAAGGCTACACTTCAATTACATACTGATGGCTTTGAGGCTAAATTATGAATATCATGTTGATCTCTAAATGCTTCTGGGCTGACCTATATGGGCGAAATGTATGACCTAAACGTAAAGAGGCCAGTTCTAAATAGCTTTAAAAGAGTGTAGAGTGTGCTATAATGTATGGACCTGTTCTACTGCGGGTCATACATACAGGTACATTGTAGTTCTACTACGACAACTAAGACTCAGGTAAACCACTTGTAACTTGGTCTGGCTGTTCCAGCAGTAATGCGCCTAGTTTTGCTATTCTCCAGTCATAAATGTGTAGAATCATACAGTTGTGGTGCAACAGAGCTCCGGAATCCCCCACATCTGATGCGCAGTACAAAGTGCCGCAGGCACCACAAAATGCACCTACTTTTAGAGTGCGCCTGCTCATACATATAGAGAACAGGGCTGTGGCAGTTTTGGGGCTGAAAGGACACCAGAATACTGGCACAGCCTCTTGATTATACACCATATAGAAGCAGAAGTGTCACTTTTTAAAAAATTACTCAAAACTTTATGCATTGCATCCTATGCTTTCCCTATCCTTTAGAGACACCTGTTGCTGTGTCTTGGCTAATAGGCTTTTGATGAGACAATTTCAGATCTGCACTGAGATTTATTAAAAATTTTAATTCACTCTGTTTATTTAATGAAACTCATTGTGACTAAGCTTCATTTTGAGCTTGTAATAAAAAAAATAAATAGTGTTGTTTAATTAGAATTACCGACCTTCATTCAATGGAAATAATTCAAACAATCAAAGAATAGAGAAGCGAGACACAATTCGAATACATTTTCGGTTCAGAAGAAAAGTTAAACTTAAATCCATTGTTTAGGGTGATGAAACCTTAATTATCTTTATTACATTGCAATCATTTTCACAACCAAAACCATGATCGGATAATAAAAAGGGAACTGTAAGGTTGGTTTTCTTTTTGCTGTTTCATGAACTGTAGATTCTGCTCTTGCTTTTGGCTTTAAAGATGAAGAAAGGCTCACAAAACAATAAAACTTAGTTTTTTTATGGTAATGGGTACATGAGAAGAATACATTCCATGTAAAACCAAGAAACCATGACAAATAGGCTGTACATTAAAAAAAGGACCAATTCTTGTTTTTAACCTCCCACTATCCCTTTTTTTCTTTCCTAAGATCACATAAGCATCCCACCTTAAATAGCCATTCTGTTTTTAAATGTTTGTCTTTTAATCATTTGTATGATCTCAATAAATTATTTTTGTATTTTCCATACATTTGGCTGTGCACATTGTACACATATGGTGTACCTTCTCTTTTTATTGTGGCTTACTTTTATACCATATACACCTGCAGTCCCCCATCACTGAATCATGGTACCGATATATATATTTTTTTAGCTTAAAAGCATGTTCACATGGCGTAATATGTTAGCGCTGTTGAAAGAAGTACTCCCTTGAAAGCGTGTACTTTCAATGGACAATGGCCGGGGAAGCTTTCTGCCTTCCATACTTAAACACTTCTCGGCGCATAAGTGCCTGAAACAAATAACAGGTCAATTATTTTTACAGCGCGTACATTACGTGCCAAAAAATAAGATCATGAAATCATTGTCGTCTGAACAACTATGATGATTTTACACAGCACTCAATGAGTGCTGGACTTGAAAAAGATTTTACTGTATTTGTAGGGCGTACTTCAGTGCAAATACGTGTCAAAGTATGCTCCACAAATACATCTTGTAAACATACCTTAGAGATAAATTGACATTAATTAGCATAGAATGATTAACATATTTTAAAAAGGGGGGAATAGGGGTAGCTTTTCACTTCATGATGCGCTGGGGATTAGTGGAGACTCTGGGTCTGTCATATGTGGGAGATGGTGGTCAGGCCCAATTGGCATATTCGAGACCACTAGTGGGACTATAAAAAATTTGAAAACAAAAAAGGAAATTGTGTGTAAAAAATTCAGAATAATAAAAAACGTTTCACTTGTGTTATAACATAAAAAACTGCACATAATTGTTTATAGAGTAATAGGTTATAAAATATTTTTTTCTCCCCAAATAATTGGTACAACTTGGTACCTTAAAATAGGGTCATCAATAAATACAACTAATTCCACAAAACCATGACTATAGTGGTGAAAAAAAAACATACTGACAGCCTGACAAATGTAGTCTCTATGGTAAGAAGTACAGACATTGTAAAAAAAAACAAAAAAACAACAACAAAAGTTAATGCAAAATAGAGTTATAGAGTAAATATAAGGGTTCATATTATATTGAACCTAATATATGCCTAAAACTATAGCTGCGTGTAACATAGGTTAGGTTAAGCTGGAGTATCACAGATATGGTGTGCCTCTGTGTGTTCTCATGTGTGCCACCCACTACTGCATGGAATAATCAAAGGATATAAACTAGTGGTTCCCTTTAACTGCACAGTGCATTTTGCTGTTCTTACCCAAAGACAACTACAGGAACCTTTGTGAAATATGTTGGCCGCCACTTTCTTTAGTACCTTAGAAAAAAGGGACCATTATGTCACACATGCCCGCAACTGGACCTAGTCTTATGGACCACAGTCAAAATGAGTTATCTGGAAAATCTCCTATATATCAAGTACTGATGCTGTCTTAGCTCCATACAGCCTTGGGTCTACCCATACTTCAGGGATGATGCAGTCCACAGCTTCAGTCTGGATGTCTATGGTCTTTTTGTCTCCAGTCATGTCAAGGCAGAAGCAGGTGTTAATAAACATATAGACTGTGGGAAAAGATTCATAATAACTTAGAATTTATTGACTACTGAAATCCTTGCTCCTTCTGGGTTTATGAGTCCAATGGGTGTCCTACTCAGTGATTAACAGCCATGTCAGCATTCACACTTACACCGAAAAGACTTTCAGTCATTAAATCACTTTGCTTACAGGGCTCTTAAGACCTAGGATTTCTTCAATAGTTTACAACTCATATCAAATCAATCCTCCAGCTCCATGAGATGCAGAACACATATCAGACTGCATGGCATGCTCACTGTTACAAGTCCCTATTAGTGAACACACTGTGCAGTATACAGTCACAAAGAAAACATTTCCCCATCCATTTTTGCGTATTTGCTATGTTTGACAACAACAACTTGAAGAAACAAAAATGACAGTTTTTGAATTGGAAAACTGTCCAACACTCATAGGATCTCTGTGAAAATTTTATTGCCCCAGTAAAAAAAAGTTCTGTGTTGTGCTACTTTTACCAGCTAAGAAATACTGCAAAAAGCAAAGCATACAGTGCTAAACTCCATTCCATGCATCCCCTGATGGTCATGCTTGCGGTTGATCTTCTGGTGCTGCCAGAATTTAGGGGGCTAAAAACCACAGCTGCAGAACAATGTCCAGGTAGTTGGTTTTCTTCCCCCCCCCCCTCCCTGTCCTCCCAGTTACCATTCTGTTATGCAGCTTAGTGCCAACACAAAATATCACCCTCTTATCACCCAACAACCTCCTCTAACTCCATCTATCGCCCATCACGGTGTTTTTATAGTGGAGGGGAACGTGGAGGGAGGTGCTGTTAAAGCGAGGATTTTAAGATATCTGTATATATGTGTGGCAAATTCTGCAGATACAAATTATGACCAGGGGAAGTTGCCATGGTGGACTGGACTGGATGGAGAACGAAAGGCATAGTGAATTAGTCATAGAATGTCAACTGTTAGGATGAGTTCACACGGTGCCTTGGAGCCATATAGTGGCACATACTGTACGCATCACTATACAGCTGTTGTTTTAGAAGTACGCACTGGCCAGAGTGTACATCTAAAGTGCTGACTGCCAGCCCCCATTCACTTTAATTTTTTTTTTACATGTCACTTTTTCTCCCGCCATGCAATACACACCGGGGAAAATGACAGGTAGTCATAGTTCTTAATGAGAGCTATGACTTATCATTGTTGCGGGCTGTATTTCAGGCATATTGTAGCACAATTACATCCCAAAATATGACCCTCAAAGATGCCGTGTGAACATACCCTTAGTCACCAGATGCAACTGTATTGTTATATATCTGCAGAGCACCTATGTAGAATTGTTATCTGTCACTGTATGGTTACTATATGTAGGTAACATTGGTCTTTGCATGGTAGTCTTGATTCAGTTTTAGTATAATGTTATTATTCAGTCACTACCTGGTGGTATGTGGTCATGTTCTAGTGGTATTATTTTGACCTTATGTAGTGGCATTTTTGGCAATGTTTGGTCTTGGTATAGTAATATTTGTTTGTTAACAGTGTGATGGTTCCTTTTAACATTTAGTAACCATTTGACTATAATTGAGAGGTACTAATAAATGTTCATGGTTCAATGGGGTGGTGGGGGGGGGGGGCATTCAAATTGCTATAAAGCCCAACTTTCTTTATTTACCCCTATGCTACTTGGTCTTCCTTTCTAAAAATTATCCCTTATCTAATATGTCCTGACTGCAACAGCCAGGCTTATCTTTCTTTCCAGTCACTACAATGATGCCTCTTGCAAGGGGTGCTCTTAGGACAGTACTGGAGTATATCTGTCAGGGGCCCTGTCTAAAAACTGACCCATTGACATAGTGCAAGATAGAAGATAGGAAATGGTAATGGGTAAAGGGCCAAGATGCTTCAGCTATTTGGGGCCCTGAAATTGGTGATGGCAGCTCTGCCTCTACCCTGTGTCAGTCACTGACTTGGTTGTCCATTCATTATAGAATATAATTTAAACTAAGCAATCTAACCCATAAAACTCACTGCAGTGGTGCCCTCTATTACCGCTCCTCCCTCATCTCTGTCTACCACCTTACCTGGACTCAATATTCTGCTAATGATGTAAGATTAAATTCCTCCATCATCCAAATCTCCCAGTCCAAACTTTACACTGATTTTCTAGAATGTACTGTCTATTTGGCAGGTTCATTCACTTTTATATATTAGCCCAACTTTATAGTAGATGGCTAGAACATTGTCCAAATAACACACGTCTAACCTTTTGTCTCATGCCTACCTCCGTATAGATTGTAAGCTCTTGGGAGCAGGGCCCACATTTCTCTTTTCTGATCTCTTAATAAAAACTTTGTTACTATGTAATGTTTGGTTTTGTTTTTACCTGTACCCTCTGAATTGTAAAGGGCTGTGAGATATGTTGTCGCTTTTTTAATAAAGATTATTATTATTATTATTTGAAATACATTTTCCAGCAAAAATGGTTGACATTCTTGCACGCCTAATGGGTTTATATGAGGAAGTACATTTATATTTTGCCATAATTCATATGCTGTTTATATGTTGCAACTGTTTTAGTACACACATATGTATATATGTGGGTATTCACTTGCTTTATGTTTATTACTAGTAAGGATGGCGATTCACACAAGGCAGTTGCACATCTTGGTGGCAGGGAGGTTCCACCCTCAAATACCATACAACTTTTTTGTATAGTACCGAGTAGGATGTGGAGGTCCTGTAAGAGAAAAATTTACAAAATTGGGCAGCCTTCCCACCAAGTTGTTGTACTGTTAAAACAGTGATAGATGCTGAATAGGCTACAACCATGAAAGTGACACCTCATAACAACAGAAGGGACAGGAGCTGAGCAATACCTAGGATCCCCACTGTAGAGAGAAAGGGTGGGTCTGCAGTGGTTAGAAATTGAGGGAGCTGTACAAAGATGGGCAGTGATAGGAGTGGATGAAAAAGAGCCTTAGTAAAATGTACTTAAGATTGAGCCAACTATCAAGCCAGTTTGGACTTTAAGGACTTTGTAACCACTAAACCAATGGTATCCTTTTAAGTAAAAAATTAACATTAAACTTAGCAAGTCATCTTCATACCACCATCATACCACCATCATGTTTTACTGTTGGTATGAGGTTCTTATTGTGGAGTGCTATATAACCTTCTCATCAGATATGAAAGTCAATACGATTCAAGGTAGTTTTTTTTTTTCAAAATAAAAACTTGTTTTGTTTTTCCCATTTAAACAGTGTTTTTCGAGTCCAAGTAAGCTCATTAGATATGCATGGTGAACTACTGTAGCCTTAAAGGGGAATAGAGATCTGTATGTATTCAAAAGGATGGTATGGGTAGATTTAAAGCCAGCTACAACTTTATGTACATCTCTTAAAATGTTTTCTTCATTTCTTTATTTGACACTAAGCTGTTAGATAACTTGAAGTCAACCACATTGAAGGCAAGCATTGACTGAGGCTGAGGACATTAACCCCCTCCATCACACTCTTTGCCCATTGGAAGCATATTAAGTTAGAGACATTAATCCAAAAAAGAGATGCCTGTGTGTAAATTTGATGACTACAGGAATAATGATGCTGAGGTTTGTTACGAACCCCCATTGTCATTACTATATACTTGGTCTGTGTGCTGACTGGGTACCCTCTACACAGAGCAGGTCCTAGAAGAAACTGATTAGCTACCTTTTGCCTTCAAATCACACTACCTCTTACAGACACAAAGTGAGGTGAAATATTACAGTAGGTTCATATCGGTATTGAGGTCTCATTGTCACCGTAGATGAGCAATTAATGTTTTGATCAAAAAAGTACGCTAAGAACCTCAAATTTTGATGTATTCTAAAGTAGCAGAAATGCTTTTTGAAAATAAATTCCTGCTGATATTGTGTTGTGTTTGGATAGCTTTTGCTGCCACACCACCGTGCACCTATACTAATTTTTTTTATTTTTTTATTGTTTTGGATGCGCTGATCAATTTTTGCTATTTTGAATATTATCAGTACAGTCTGTTATCATAGTGAAGGAACATCTGACCCATAGTGGCATGGACTACACAAGACCTCTGGAAAGTGTCCTGTGGAATCTGGTATCAATATATTAACACTAGACAATATAAGTCCTGTGGGTTGTAAGGTGGGACCTACATTGATAAGAGCTTCGAGCACATCCCACGGATGTTGGATTAGATGGAGGTCATAGGAATTGGAGCCAAGTCAACACCATGAACTTTTTGACATTTTTTAAAAACCATTTATGTACAATTTTTGCAATATATTAGAGAGCATCATCCTGCTAAAAGAGACCAGTGCCATTAAGGAATATCGTTGCCGTGAATACAGGTACTTGATCTGCAATAAAGTTTATTGAAGTAGTACGTGCTAACAAAAAATACACACGAATGCCAGAGCATAACACAGTGTCTTACCTACATAATAATTAGGTGGGTAGTTTCAATTGATGTGTTTACTGTATGTCCAGACTTACAGCTTAATGGCTGGTCTATAGTCTGAAACCAGTAGGAGGCAACACAAGACCCTGTGCTACTTGGGAAAGGTAAAACAGGTTCAGATAATTAATGAGCAGAAGCTCACACACCTCTCCCCTAGGGGAGCAATTGAATGATAAAAAACTGCACATTAAATAAGTACCAATTCACACCAGTATGCAAAAAAGCCAGCATAGTATATCACACGTATAAATGGCACCCTTTGTATCGCCTTATCTATATGCAATTATAATACTCATCAATATTTTTGCATTTATGCAGTCTCCCCATGTATTATACTGTGGCTTTTTTGCATACTGGTGTGAATTGGTACTTATTTAAAGGGAACCTGTCACATAAGTTATGCACCTCTTGCTGAGGGCAGCACAAGCTAGTGACAGACATGCTATTCCCAGCACTGTACCCCATATTCTGTAAGATACAGCAGTTTTAGAGCATTTACCTATCAAATCTTATTCATGAGTAGGTGTTAGCTCCGTCCACCAAAGACTAGCTCCCTTGTTCTGCCCTCAGCAAGTGAGGCATAAACTAGGTGACAGTTTCTCTTTAATGTACAGTTTTTTATCAATCAATTGCTCCCCTAGTCGATGGGTGTGTGAGCTTCTGCTCATTAATTATCTGCACCTGTTTTATCTTTCCCAAGTAGCACAGGAGCTTGTGTTGCCTCCTACTGGGATTAGTATTTAGTCCAGCCATTAAGCAGTAAGTATGGGCTTATTGTGTTTTCGAGTAAATTAAGTCCCATTTTTCTGTGATTTTTTTTTACTGTATGTCTAAGTCTAATCCTTCTTAGGAACCTTTTTGCTCTCATTCCCCAAGAATCACAACACCTAAAATGAAATAATATCTTTCCCTCCCAAAAACATAATTTTCTCCTCCCCAGGTATCATCACTACTTTGATTCCTCTGATTTCTCTCTCCACAAGTATTATCCCCCTCCTTCCACACTATCATCTAACCCTTCTGTATAATGTCCCCAGTATGATCTTCCATTCTCCAGTATTATGTCTTCCAATATTGTCATGACTTTCCCACAGTATACTTCTCTCCCTACAGTATTAGCCCTTTCACCTACAGTATAATTTATTTCCACCTCCAATATTACCATCCGTTCTTAAATTTCATCCCTCCTTCCCCCATTATCACCCCCCTCTAATATCAATTGCAAACAAAGGAGCTAATCTGCCTCATAAGATTCTGCAAAATCCACACCAAAACAGTGAGCCAGCTGCCAAAATCTGAAGTTATGTCCTAGGTTATATAACAGATTTTACAATGGAAAAATATACTGTGTAAGTATAGCTATCAATCATCCTTCGCCAGAATTAGTCATGTCCCTTCCCCAGTTTTATTGTTTATTTAAAATGTTTTCTTAAAATTATTTTTTTGCCTGGTCAAAGGAACCTGATATGAATATAACAACTACAGTTTACTTACAAAGGAAAATCCTATATGCCTTAGGCTAAATTCATACTACATTAGAGGGTTGTCTCACCACGCTGTTTCATATAAGACAGCAGGGGAGAGCATCACAGAGCAGGTCAGTAACCTAGAGAAACCTGAGTGCACTCAGAGCTGATAAAATAAATTTAATCTCCTCAACAACGAAAAATAATCAAAGCAAAATATTAGGTAAACATCTACATTTACTACATGTTCAAAGCTAATCTTTGTAGTGAGACAAACCCTCTGGTCTCCATACAGGTACCATAAAAAGTACCACCCAAAAAATCACAATATAGCTGCCACTACCACATAGATAACAATGGAGCTAAAATAGATTTATTCAGACTAAGTTTCCTCTATTTCCTGTATACTCTGTATGTGAGGGATGCAAAACCATGGTGGACCAAATGGGATTATAACTTCTCTTTTGATTTCTATGGGGTAGCAATGGTATTCAGAGATCACAGATGTGGAGCATAATGCAGTGTGAAACTAACCTTAGTTAAATCCAAAATTATATTTTTAGGGGTTTTCTTTATTAAGGAACAGTATGTGAAAAGCATATTGGGATGAATACTATATGTCATACAGAATTTCTGGCCATGATGATTTGCTTAGTAATCTTAAGTTTATCTCTATCTATATACATTATAAACTATACTGAGGGTGTTGTATTGAGGTTTTGGTGTCTATTAAAATTGATCTATTAAGTGGTAGGTGGAAAGCAAGTCCCTGTGTAACAGTTCTCATTTCTTACAGCTCTAGCTTAAGTTTAATATGAGGTTTTCCTGCTGAGAAGAAAACAGCTGCATATCTGATTTGTGGCGGAGTAATGGGGAAAAAAAAACTTTGATAGTTTTCAAGGCCATAGGATTTAGACATCATGGGAATACACAAAATTAAATGGTAATAAAAAAAGAACTGAAAATAAAGCCTAAGGTCAATTTGGAATGAAACATGCCTGTAAATTTCCAAATGAAGTCAAATGACTGCTGTGTTTGGGTTTTATTTAGAGAATATATCTGTAATAATACTCTAGGAAGCATAACCTGTTTATGTTAGTCTTTTGTAGCCTGTACATATTTGAAGGTTTTCTTGCTTATTGAACTATAAAGAACAGTAATACTGCTTGATGATTATCTTTAGAGTACAATGTTGCAAGGTTCTGAAGAAAATCACCACAAGGCTCTATTCTCGAGATGCCAGCAAGTGATGCAGAGCAAGTTAACCATGAAGCTAATGATATCGGAGACTAAAATTTCTCCCAGCTTTTTTTGTGTAGTGTCCAAAAAATACATGAACTCATGAGTGTATGTGCACATACATCGTCAAAAGAACAAGAGACATTTCCAAAATGTCGGTACATCCTTTGTTAAAAGTTTGGTAAGAGTTTTTATAAGCTTTCAGTGGTAGGAGTACCATTATGCAAAGCAAATAATATATCTTTATTGGACAATACAATATAATCTTTATTTAAGCAACACCTTTTCATTATTACTCATTTATTATAACATTACAACAATTGCCTCATTAATAATCATAAATAATCTTTTTTTTATTGGTGAGCTCTTTTGTAATAAAAACACACCTCTAATTATTCTTAAGTTCTGGTTAGTATGCGTTAGTATGTATGACAATCATTTTGAGATATCTAAAGATCAGTGGTTCTATTGCACATGACAGAATAACATGGTTTGCGGTTTTAACTCTAACCCTCTACTTCTAAATATCTAAAACTGTGTGTTAGAATATGTCCTTTGCAAGCTCATAACAAGTAAGAATGTTGATACTTATGAGGAAACAACTTCTTCGAAAAGCTGGGTTGTTACGATAATAAAGCAAGGGCACAGAAAAATAGAGAAGCTTAGCTACAACTTGATGAAAAGTACTGTACATTAAAAGAGACTGCAAACTTTTTTTATCAACCTTATGGAACTATAGAATTTATGAAAGATTTAATATCGATATTACTAAAGTACATCATTGAAGGAATGAAAGGTTGTCTAGTGTAAATACAAAAATATGATTTAAGTAATGGTGGCCAATAAATATAAACAAAAAAAACTTATACTTACCACATCATCTATGTTCCTGTGCTTTCTCTGTGGTGTATTTCCTCAGGCTTCTTTTCACTTCCTGGCTCTGGTCAAATGACATACGATTTGAACAGAACCAGTAAGTAAATGGAAGAGAGGGGAAATACACTGCAGAGTGAAGAGGCAGGTATGATTTTTTTTTCCTTTTTGGCCAGCAGTACCCTAACTACTTTCTTTTTTATATTGTGAGCTTTTGCAGCTCCAGGATCTTAGCATAAGTCCTTTTCAGGCACAGAGACAGAGATAGTCTTGGGTACAAAATATGGGTCCTCCTGTATTTTTATTTTAGCAAAATATGCAAACAGGTGTAAAACATGCACAGCATAAACAAAGCCTGTTCATCTGAGCATTTACTAAACAGGTATCTTTCACTTGCTAACACCTTGCAGAAAAAAACAGAAAGTTGTGTGGCAGACACTGGCTTCCTCCAGTGCAACTCCTCTCAGGATCAAATGGTTAGTTCCGGGTAGCCATACCTAGTCAGTTGACTTGTTATGGCTGGCGTGAAACATGGGGAGTCAGCACTAGTGTTGAGTGATTATTATCGACAAAGTTGAAATCGGCACGGTATTTACGTTGATCGGATTTTTTAGATCACGCGATAATTTATGTTAAAATCTGTGCATAATCTATTAATATTGCGCCATTTTCGGCGCTTCCTGTCATTTTGGCGGCCAGCAAATCAGCTTACAGAATAGAGCAGGGTGAGATGTGTGTGCGACGTCATGACTGGGATGTGTATGGTTGCGATTGGCTGGAAAAATCACATGACCTCATTTTACATAGAACAGCCCTTCCTGTTCATGATTAATGTCTGTCAGCGTCTCATAGCAGTAGCACGTGCGCTCTGCTTCGGTCCAAACAGCTCAGCAAACAGCTCAGCGAAATTATTTTATTTTTTCACAGAGACAGCTCTACTTTTAGCTGTGACCCTTAGAAGTTACTTAGATCAGAGATTTGCAGATTTTAGGTAGTTAGGCAGAGAAGTTTTAAGGAGCATCTAGCGTACTTGTAAAGTCACAGGGGGGGAGGTGCGGGGGGGGGGGGGGGGGGGGGGTTCGCGGGCGCTCAACACAGACAAGCTTATAAAGCATACTGGATATTGGTAGCAGCTCCGAAACTTTGGTTTTAGTCCTTGCATTTGCCTTATATAGGATACAGATCTTTTCAGTAACTGCTAGGTCTATTGTTAGGTGCAAAAACTCCACTTTTTATTCTCAGTAAATTTCAGATAGGTTGTACTTTTTCAATTTATGCCCAGTCAGCTTTGTTGATGTATAGCCACCTTGCACTTAAGATTTGAATATGGACAGGCAAGTTAGTTCTGTGAGTCACCACAGGCTTGATAGGTGGCCAAACAATACACTTTTATTATCAGTATACATTTCACAGAAAATGCGTGTTGATTTTTTTCACTTTGGCGCCGCAGATGTTGTGTGATAGAGCAGCTTGCATTTAGATTTGATATGCACAGCAACTTTGTAGTCACACAGGTGTACTGGATAGGTGCCAAAAATAACGCTTTTATATCCGTATCATTTCAAGACAGGTGTTTTTTTCACTTCTGGTCACGTTCAAGCAGGCTTGTTGATAGATCTACTGTGAGTTAAAGTTTGATCCAGCACTTTGTAGTCAACCTCAGGTGGTACTGATAGGTGCCAAAATAGCTTTTAATATACGTTATACATTTCAGAACAGGTGTTTTTTTCACTTTTGGGCAGTCAAGGTTTGTTGATAGATTACTTTGCAGTTTAAATATGAATCCGAGCAACTATGTAGTCACCCACAGGTTGATAGGGTGTCGCAAAAAATACCTTTTATTTATCCGTGATACTTTCAGATACGTGGTTTTTTCACTTTGGTGCAGGCAGCTGTGTTGATAGAGGCTCCTTTGCAGTTGACATTTGGAATCAGAGTGACTTTGTTGTAGTCTGACCACAAGGTGTACTGATAGGCTGTCAAAAAATACACTTTTTAATATCAGTCTACATTTCAGACACGTGTGTTTTTTTCACTTTTGGTCAGTCAAGGTTTGTTTGATAGTGTTACTACTTTGCAGTTAAAGTTTGAATCCAGCAACTATGTAGTCACGCCCGGTTGATAGGTGCCATAAAAAATACAATTTGATTATTGTATACATTTCAGATAGTTGTTTTTTTCCTTTGGTTTGCAGGCAGCTGTGTTGATAGGCAACCGTGCAGTTTAAATTTGAATCAGCAACTTTGTAGTCATACGGAGTGTACAGATAGCGTGCCAAAGAAAATTCCTTTTAATATCCGTATACATTGTCGCAGACAGTTGTTTAGTTTTCACTTTTGGTCAGTAAAGCTTTTGTTGGATAGTTCTTACTTGTAGTTACATTGGAACTCCCGAGCCAGCTTTGTAGTCACCAAAGAGTTGATTGTGCCAAAAAATACCTTTTTTCATCAGCAATACAGTTTCAGATACGTGGTTTTTTACACCTTTGGCGCAGCCAGCTGTGTTGATAGAGCACTTGAAGTTCATAATTGAATTCAGGAACTTGTGTAGTCACCGACAGGTTGTACTGATAGGTGCCAAAAATACCTTTTAATATCCGTATTTCAGTTTCAGACAGGTGTTAGAGTTTTCACTGCTTTTGATCAGTCAAGCATTGTTGATAGCATCTTACTTTGCAGTTAATTTGAACATAAGACAGCGAATTAGTAGTCACCCACAGGTGGTGTGAGTTGATAGGTGCCAAAAAATACCTTTTATGTATCCCTGGTATACATTTCTAAGGACAGGTGTTTTTTTCACTTTTGGTCAGTCAAGCTTTGTTGATAGATCCTACTTGCTGTTAAATTTGAATCCAGCAACTTTGTAGTCACCAACGGTGTGATAGGTGCCAAAAAATACCTTGTTATTATCAATATACATTTTAGATACGTGTTTTTTTCAGTTTGGCGAGGCAGCTGTGTTGATTAGTGGCCACGCCTATGCAGTTAAATTTGAATCCTAGACGAACTTTGTGTACGCCACAGGCATGTACTGAATAGGTGCCAAAAAATACCTTTTAATTCCGTTTATACATTTCAGACAGATGTTTTTTTCACTTTTTGGTCAGGCAAGCATTTGTTGTGATAGATCTACTTTGCTGTTAATTTTGATCGCCTGCAAACTTACTGTAGTCACCACAGGTTGATAGGTGCCAAAAAAAATTACCTTTTATTATCCCGTATACATTTCGATACGTGTTTTTCTTTTCGCACTTTGTGCAGGCAGCTGTGTTTGATAGAGCCACCTTGCAGTTAAATTTGAATCCAGCAACTTTGTTAGTCATTCACAGGTGTACTGATAGGTGCCAAAAAATACCTTTTTAATATCCGTATACATTTCAGACGAGGTGTTTTTTTCACTTTGGTCAGTCAAGCTTTGTTGATCTGTAGAATCTACTTTGTAGTTACATTTGAATCCAGCATTTTGTTAGTCACCACAGGTTGAATTGGTCTGTTTTGGCCAAAAAAAAAAAATACCTTTTTTGTCATCAGCATACATTTCAGATACCGTGTTTGTTTACACTTTGGCGCAGGCCGCTGTTTGATAC
Source organism: Phyllomedusa bahiana (assembly GCA_025379985.1). Taxonomy (NCBI): domain Eukaryota; kingdom Metazoa; phylum Chordata; class Amphibia; order Anura; family Hylidae; genus Phyllomedusa; species Phyllomedusa bahiana. Next base: position 32,070 of record JAODAL010030580.1, read on the forward strand.
GAGCCACCTTGCAGTTAAATTTGAATGCCCAGGAACTTTTGTAGTCCCACAGGTTGTACTGATAGGTGCCAAAAATACCTTTTCAATATCCGTATTCATTTCCGACAGGTGTGTGTGTCACTTTTGATCAGTCAAGCATTGTTGATAGATCTACTTTGCAGTTAAAATTTGAAATAACAGCAAATTTAGGTCACCACAGTGAATTGATAGGTGCCCCAAAAATACCTTTTAGTATATACCCGTATACATTTCAGACAGTGTTTTTTTCTCACTTTTGTGTCAGTTCAAGCTTTGTTGATAGATCTACTTTGCAGTTAATATGTAATCCGTAGCAACTTTGTGTCACCACAGGTTGTAGTGCCAAAAAAAATATACCATTTTATGTATCAATATAATTTTAGATACGAGTTTTTGTTCATTGTTGGCGCAGGCAGCTGTGTTCGATAGAGCCCCATTGCTCAGTCTAGAGATTTGTGAATGCCAGGCAACTTAGTAGTCACCACTAAGGTGTACTGATAGGTGCCAAAAATACACCTTTTAATATTCCGTATAAACATTTCAGGACAGGTGTTGAGTTTCACTTGTTGGTGCAGTCAAGTCTTTGTTGATAGACCTCTACTTTGCAGTTAAAATTTGAGAATATCCGCAGCGAACTGATGTAGTCACCACAGAGTTGATAGTGCCAAAAATACCTTTTATATCCCGGTATACATTTCGATCGTGTTTTTTCACTTTGGTGCAGGCAGCTGTGTTGATTGAGCCACTTGCAGTTAAAAGATTTGAAATCCAGCGAACGTTTTGTTAGAGGGGGGTCCAAAAAAACACCCACAGGGTGTACTGATAGGTGCCAAAAATAACTGCTCGTTATACTATACATTTTGCAGACAGGTGTTTTTTTTCACTTATGGTCAGTCAAAGCTGTGATAGGATCTACTGTTTGCGTTAATGTTTGAATCTCAAAGCAATCTTTGTCTAGTCACCACAGGTTGATTGTGGTGACAGAAAGAATATACCTTTTTTGTATCGTGTATTTATCATTCAGATAGACGTGTTTTTTTTTTTTCACTTTGGCACAGGACAGCTGTGTTGATACAGCCACCGTGCAGTTTAAATTGAAATCCAAGCAACTTTGTAGTCACCACGAGGTGTACTGATAGGTGCACAAAAATACCTTTTAATATCGGTGTTATAAGTTTCAGACAGGTGTTTTTTTTCACTTTGGTCAGTCAAGCTTTGTTTGATAGCAATCTAGCTTTGCAGTTTAAATTTGGAGCAATACAGCAATTTTGTAGTCACCACAGTGTGTACGATTGGTGCCAAAAATACCTTTTAATATCAGTATAACATTTCCAGACAGGTGTTTTTTTTTAACTTTTGGTCATCAAGCTTTGTTGATAGATCTACTTTGCAGTTAAATTTGAATCCAGCAAACTTTGTAGTCCCCACAGGTTGGTAGGTAGGCAAATGAAATAGCACTTTTATTATCAGTTTACATTCTAGATACGTGTTTTTTTTCCTTTGGCAGCAGGCACTGTGTTGTGATAGAGCTCCCACCTCTGCAGTTAAGTTTGAATCCAGTGCAATTTTGTATGATTAGAGGTGATTTGAGGAATGAGCTGGTGATTTTGCCGTCTGTTTAATAGAAGAGAGACGCTTTCCAAAAACTCTTTATACCTTCTCAAATGTGTTATATTTTGAACTTCGGAAGCGAAATTCAAGGTGGTAAGCGAGGCAAGAGGGGGGTTAGGGACATGGGAGGTAAGAGGTGGTGAGGAGAGAAGGTTGCTCCTTCCAGTGCTGGTCTGAGACAAACACGCATGCCAGCGGATCGTCAGTTGCAGGACCGTCAGGCCTGTCATCACTGGGTCTGGGCCCTGTGATCTCAGTAACGAAACAAGCGTCGCCAATCTGTTCTTCTGTGGTTAGGGCAACCTGCATCAGACTGTCTTACCTCCTCGTCCTCCAATTCACGCCACAAATATTGTCATCAGCTTCATCAGAATCCGTCCAAATAAAAGCAGCCCAATGTGAACTCGTGTACCCACCACTGTGGATAATCCATTTTCTGAAGAAGACTCTTTGATGACAAATTGAGGTTGCCGGTCAGAAGGCATGTTAAAGATTCAGAGGCCAAGAGGATGATTTTCTCTGCTCTGACCGCCCAGTATACTGATGCCATAAGAGGTGGAGAAGGAAGCCGGTCAATCGGCAAAAAAAATCCCGGGCAGGTCGCAACGCCTTTGGCAGTCCTATTGATTGTAGCCCGCAGCTCCTGGTTGCAGATGTCAGGACGCCAAGTCACTGTGTTGATGATGATGATGACGACATTGCGGATACTAACGGTGGTCTTTTCAAGCTGAATTTGATTAGCGAGAGCTTCATCACTGGATCGAGGGAGGAATAAGATGGGGTAGTTTCAGTAAGGGTCCCGCCTCATAAGGGGAGGGGCGGTGCCGGAAGTACGCTGATATGATTCCGCCAGCACGGTCAGCGGAAACCCCGCTCCTCGTTATCGCCGTCAAAAGGTCCAGTGACCTCTCAACCTGTCCTTCTTTGAGCAAGCTCTGATTCCAACCCAGCGATGTATATGCCGCCTTTGCCGTTTAAGCATAAGCAGGATGGCAAGAAACCTTAGGTGTTTAACACCACCAACATGTCTAGTCACAGCAGCGAATGCATGAGTTGAAATGGATGGAAACACTTGGCAAAAAAGCCACCAGACCGACGCCGGGCCTCCAAACACACTGGCACACCTCTGTCTCCGCCTCCTCCTCCGCCACACCAAGCGTTCCTCAGTGCTCAATGTCTCTCAGAGTCATGTCAGGGATCAGCCTCCGCTTCAGCTCCACCGTCGCCCGAGTTCCACCAGCACCACCCAGAGGACCCATCTACCCCTTCTCCTTCGCCAGTTTGACGACCTGCACGCTGTTACAGCGGCCAGTCTAGCAGCCAGCCTTCTGTCTTCCAGGTTTGGGAGCAGAAGAAACACTTGTAAACCAAAACCCATCACCAAAGGCCAAAAGCCTGAATGTCGGCATTGCCAGGCTTTTGGCCTTGGAAATGTTGCCTTTTACCGTCTGGTGGAAAAGATGGGTTCCGCAATGTCATGGCCCTTGCCTGCCATCCAATACCAGGATGCCGAGCAAGGACATTTCTTTGCCAGAAAAGCCGTACTGCCCTAGCCAGCCACGTGTCATCTAAAATTTCAAGCGCGTTTGTATGCATCTGTGTGTCGGAAAGTCCTCGACAAGACACATGGACTAGAAGCTCTGGCCAAGGCGTATATCTCTGTGACAGCTACTGGGTTGTAGCTGGGTGGATGTTCTGTCGGGTGACGGTGGCTCTCAGGCTAGGCGCACGCTCTTCAAAATCGCAGGTATGGTGCAGGGTTCTTTCCCACAAGGTCCTCTGGTGGCATCATGTGCCCATAAGAAAAGAAAACCAGGCGCCGAAAAGGTTTTTTTTGTTTTGGAAATTATTATGTCTTGAGACCATCCACACAAGGTCAGGAGCTGTGGACGTCACTCCGCAACGAGAACGAGACTGGATGGGTGACAAGAACTTGTGCAGAGCCAAAGTGATGTGCGATAACGGGCAAAAATCTGCTTGCCGCCCTTAAGATCGGTCGGCTGGAGCACATCCCTTCCCTTGCACATGTATGATCCTTGTGTCCAGAAATTTCTAAAGAGGCTACCCGGGTATGGGACTGCCTGCGAGGATGGCTCGAGGGTCTTAAGATCGCAATTCCGCCGTTCGCCACCCTGCTTCGTCCGCCTGGCTGCGTAGCAGCGTCAGCTCGGCACCCATCAACCCTTCATTGTAGAAGTGCGGGCAACACGCTGGATTTCACCCTCCACATGCATTACTGCGTTTTGTAAGGGCAGACAGGGTCGCAATGCCATTTCGAAGTGACACATGGCCTGACAAAGCAGCGGTACCGGATCCATCGGGATGTTGGAGCCACCGAGAGTGGAGCAGGTGAAAGAGCTATGCACCATCCTTGCCAGTTTTGATGACGAAGCCACCAAAATGGTCAGTGTCGGACGTTGCCCTTGTTTGTCAGCATGAGCATTGTGGTGATCTTAGTCTGGAACGTTCGTTGGACACTCTGAAACAAAGGTCCCGCAGCGACAGAGGAGGAGACAGGACAAGATGCGGGACACGGAGCTTTCTCTCCGTTCAAATCCACAGGCCCGACAGTTTCACAATTTCATCGGTCTTCATTTGGCAGTTGTTCGGGGGGTCCAGGGCTAGTGTAAGGCGGGCATCAGCTCTCTGGGTGCATCATCTCAGGCAAGTCTGTGCTGTGTTGAGCTGTGCCGGAGAAGCGGAGGAGGAGGTATTCTAGACAACGGACGTTACCGACCGTCACTGCCTTAGAAAGAGGTTGGCATGAATTTGAGGCGAGGAGGAAGAAGAGGAAGATTCAGTTTACTTGTGCCCCCGACACAGAGGCTTGGAAATCAAGGCTCCTTCTCTCTCATGAGTGCTTGGTTGCTCCATTTCCTCCAACGTGATCTCGAATTAAAGCCATCAAAATGAACAACAGTTACTGGGTGGCCACCCTCCCTGGATCCCGGCGTACAAAACAAAAAATCTAGCACTTTCTCCACCCACCCAAATTGAGAGTAAAATGAAAAAATGGAGACCTGGCTGATTGATCAACTGGAGCCATCATGTTGCGTCTGCTTCACGTTCCTCAATTGTCATGGTGGAAACAACACAGAGATCGTGTCACACAGTTAGAGTGCCAAAGTAGCCGTTAGCCGGCTGCAGATGCGAGCAGGCAAGGTGGCAGAAATGCCTAATGGGTGACTATGCAATCTTTATCTTACCACCTCACCACGATGCCATTGCAGGGCACAAATCCAACACACAGAGATCAGTTTAAGATCATGGTGCACGACTACCTGTGTTTCTAATCACCGATGTGTTTTAGATGTGTTCGGACCCAATAGACTTCTGGGTATCCCAAAATTGACGAATGGCCGAGCTGGCTCGTCACTCCATAGAGGTGTTGTTCTGCCCAGCAGCCAGTGTAATATCTAAGCGGACCTTCAGCACAGCTTGGAGGAGTCATTACAGGAACAAAACAGCCTATACGTATTTCACGTAATGTGATCGTTTGACTTTCAACAAGATGGAATCAGGCATGGTTCTCTGATGATGTTGTGGCCCCTATTGCCGAGGTCACCGATAGTTAGACGGTCTATTCACATTCATCTTCAAAAACAGGATATGGTCCTACTTGAAAACTTTTTTTTAAAATGATCATTTCTTACTGAAATTTTGTATTCACTTTTCCATCAGTTCATTTTGCTGGTTTGCTGTGATTTGTGAGAGACTGTAAAAAGACAGCAATGTTTTCCATGACAACACGGTTATTCCCCATTTACTCCTTTTTCTTTAGAAGTTTTAGCATTGTCAATGGTTTTGAGGTCATGGTGCGGTGAGATACAGCTATAATTATGTCCTTTGGAAGAAAATGTGGTCTTCTAAGTGGCATTTCTCCTCACACTTTTTAATAGTGGCTGAGAAAGTCTTATTATAATTTTTTGGTGTCATGTTGCTGTGTGATTACAGCAATAATCATGGTCCTTTGGAACAGAAATGGGTTTTTAAGTGGCATTTCTCCCTCAATTTTTAAAACAGTGGTGAGAGTCACTATTTATAATTTTTTGGGTCATGCTGCTTTGAAATGCAGCAATACTGACAGTCCTATTACTCTAAAATGTTGTTTCTAACAGACATTTGTTCTTCTCCAATTGTCCAAAGTGGTCAAGGGTCATGCTTTGAATTGTTGGTGGCATTTTGCTGTGACATGCAGCTATACTACAGGTCCCTATTATAAAAAAATGTTGTTTCTAACAGACATTGTTCTTCACCAATTGTCCAAAAGTGTCTCATGGGTATAATTGAATTTTTTGGGGCCTTTTTGCTGTGACATGCAGCTATATTCATGACAGGTCCTATTTAATAAAAAATGTTGTTTTTCTAACAGATCATTTGTTCTTCAAAATTGTCAAAAGTGGCTCATGGGTCATGTTTGAATTTTTGGGGCATTTTGCTGTGACATGCTGTCTAATAGGTCCTATTATAAAAACAATTTGTTTCTAACAGGTACATTTGTTCTTCACAATTGTCAAAAAGTGGCTCAGAGGGTCATGTTTTGAATTTTTTGGGGGCATTTTTTGCTGGTGGACATGCAACTATACTACAGGTACTATTATAAAAAAAATGTTGTTTCTAACAGCATTTGTTCTTCACAATTTCAAAGTGGTCAAGGTGTAATGATTTGAATTTTTGGGCATTTTTGCTGTGACATGCAGCTATACGCAGGTCCCTCTTTTTATAAAAAATTTGTTTCTAACAGACATTTGTTCTTCACAATTGTCAAAAGTGGCTCAAGGGTCAGGTTTTGAATTTTTTGGGGGCATTTGCTGTGACATGCAACTATACTAAGGTCCTATTATAAAAATAAATTTTGTGTTTCTAACAGGACATTTGTTCTTCACAATTCTCCAAAAATGTCACTCAAGGGTCTTGATTTGATTTGGGGGAATTTTGTTGTGACATGCAGCTATACTACTGGTCCTATATAAAATTTTTTGTTCTAACAGATCATTGTTCTTCACAATTGTCAAGAGTGGCTCTAGGGTGATGGTGTGTCAGAAACAGGAATTAGGTATAGGACATGTTTAATGGACAACATATTGCAAAATGCTTGTTTTTGCAAGATCTTTAACAAAGAGCAGTATCAATCCCTGTTTGAGTCAAAACCATTAAATAAATTAAAAAAGGAGAAACCAAGACATGGTGCGGATTTCCATCTTATTTTAAAAAATGTTGTTTTTCTAGAATTAAACTACTAAAACTTAGCAATGTACTAAATAGCTGCGTTAAAAAAATTCCTCTGAATTGTACAAGGGAGGTACAGGAAGACTTCGATCAGTTGTAGGTTTATATTCAGAGGACATGGAGTTTGGGCACGACAGAGAACAAGAACAGAGACAATTTCCTCAGCAGTTGAGTAAAATGAGAAAAAGAAATGCCAAGAAAAAGGGCACCTGGGGTGGATCAGGAAGCGTTAACCACAGTATTTCCAAGTGAAGCTCTATTGGTCCGCACTCACCACAGATGGGAAGCCGCTACCAGTCTTGACTGTTTGTACTGAGGAAGTCTGGAGGTCTTACCTCACAATTCGCTTCCGCACCTGCTTCAGCACGACTGTTTTTGTTGCTGCGTCATTAAGGGCATCATTTTTACCGTGTAAATCGATGATGGACGCCAGTCTGGGTTCTCACCAAACCCACTGTTAATCTGACAGTCTGGACCTCTGTTATGATGGTGACGGCAGCACTGGCTCTCACAGTATAGGGTAATCAGGAGAGCTTCAAATATCTCTAAAAAAATCAGTTTTGATAAGGTGATTTCTGTGAGGTTAAGTAGTGTCAAAAAGGGGTCCAGGGCTGGACACAAAATGCACAATTTGAGGCTTAAAATTTTCTGGGGCTAGAGTCACTATGGGGTCGCATCATTTGATCTCCATGGGACTCTGACCCTAATCAATGAAGAAGGATTTGGAGGAAAAATGAAACCATTGAATTGATTGGCTGAATCAGTCTCAGAAGCCAGGAGGGCAAATGTCTTCTCAACTAAGAAGTGTTTTGGGGATGATTAGGACATTTGTATTACTTATGGGGTGTGCGGACGAATTAACACATCTACACGTTTAAAAAATACCTTTAAAAACTGCAGGGAGGGGTGTATGTTGTATGTTATCACACTTGAAAAAAAAAGCAAAATGGTAATAATGTAAAACTATAAATAAAACTTCCCTAAATAAATTCTGTAAACAAATGTCAGTTACCAAAAAATATACTAAATGAGAGTCACTGTACAAAATAGCATAGTGCCACTTTGTGATCTGTGGGTCAAACAGGTTTAAGGGTCATGCTGTGGCCCAGGACAGGTATAGTCTATGTCCAGTGAAACTAAAATGGTGGTTGAAAGACTCCTTTTTCTGGCACTTTTTAAATGTGGGGGTCATGCAGGTTTGGGGCTCATGCTGTGGCCCAGGACAGGTATAGTCAATGTCCAGTGAAACTAAAATGGTTTTTGAAAGACTCCTATTTCCGGCACTTTTTAATCTGTGGGTCAGACAGGTTTAATGGTCATTCTGCGGTACAGGACAGATATAGTTAATGTCCAGTTCAAATAAAATGGTGGTTCAAAGACTCCTTTTCCCGGCACTTTTTAATTTGGGGGTCAGACAGGTTTAATGGTCATACTGCGGTCCAGGACAGGTATAGTCAATGTCCAGTTCAACTAAAATGGTGGTTGAAAGACTCCTTTTCCCAGTACTTTTTAATCTGTGGGTCAGACAGGTTTAATGGTCATACTGCGGTACAGGACAGTTATAGTTAATGTCCAGTTCAACTAAAATGGTGGTTGAAAGACTCCTTTTTCCGGCACTTTTTAAATCTGGGGGTCATGCAGGTTTGGGGCTCATGCTGCGTTCCAGGACAGGGATATTCCTGTCCAGTTCAAGTAAAATGATGGTTCAAATCATACTGCCTTCTGGCACTTTTTAATTTGTGGGTCATGCAGGTTTAAGGGTCATGCTGTGGTGCAAGACAGGGATAGTGAATGGTCTGTGAGTTTTTTTCTGTGGCTTTTATAACCTAAGTGTGTTGCCTAAGATTTAGCACGTATCCATTTGACTGTTGTGGATGTTAATTCCAGCTTCTCCATCCCTGTTTGGGTGTAAGAATGAAGGTGTTGTTGCTCTCCCATAGACTTTAATGGTCATCGGCGATAATCTATTATCGACTATCGGATATCTTATTGATAATTGCCGATATCGACTATCGACCCGATGATGATAGTAAACGTAATCGCTCATCATTAGTCAGCACCCATCCAATACTTTGCTTAGTCCAAATAAAAAGCCGTCCCAGAATGGTTGGAAGCCATACTAACACTTAAACATCTGTCAATTGTCTGATGCACCTATCTAATTGGTTTTTTATTTCTCCAATGCTCCTTACCTTGGGGTCATGCGTCTGAACTTCCCCAGGTATATGCCAAGCACCTGGTTGGAATATACACTCACCGGCCACTTTATTAGGTACACCTGTCCAACTGCTCGTTAACACTTAATTTCTAATCAGCCAATCACATGGCGGCAACTCAGTGCATTTAGGCATGTAGACATGGTCAAGACAATCTCCTGCAGTTCACACCGAGCATCAGTATGGGGAAGAAAGGTGATTTGAGTGCCTTTGAACGTGGCATGGTTGTTGGTGCCAGAAGGGCTGGTCTGAGTATTTCAGAAACTGCTGATCTCCTGGGATTTTCACGCACAACCATCTCTAGGGTTTACAGAGAATGGTCCGAAAAGAAAAAAACATCCAGTGAGCGGCAGTCTGTGGGCGGAAATGCCTTGTTGATGCCAGAGGTCAAAGGAGAATGGGCAGACTGGTTCGAGCTGATAGAAAGGCAACAGTGACTCAAATAGCCACCCGTTACAACCAAGGTAGGCAGAAGAGCATCTCTGAACGCACAGTACGGCGAACTTTGAGGCAGATGGGCTACAGCAGCAGAAGGCCACACCGGGTGCCACTCCTTTCAGCTAAGAACAGGAAACTGAGGCTCCAATTTGCCCAAGCTCATCGAAATTGGACAGTAGAAGATTGGAAAAACGTTGCCTGGTCTGATGAGTTTCGATTTCTGCTGCGACATTCGGATGGTAGGGTCAGAATTTGGCGTCAACAACATGAAAGCATGGATCCATCCTGCCTTGTATCAACGGTTCAGGCTGGTGGTGGTGGTGGTGTCATGGTGTGGGGAATATTTTCTTGGCACTCTTTGGGCCCCTTGGTACCAATTGAGCATCGTTGCAACACCTTGTGGAATCTATGCCACGAAGAATTGAGGCAGTTCTGAAGGCAAAAAGGAGTCCAACCCGTTACTAGCATGGTGTACCTAATAAAGTGGCCGGTGAGTGTATATACAGTACTGTTACAAATTATTCCAGCTGCTGCCTTACAACATATACCGGAAAACCCCTTTAAAGAAATTAAAATGATTTACATTTGTGTAACTTATTTATCAGAAAATACATTATGTTAATGTGGACTGTTTGAGTGTGGAAGCCAATGTTTCAAATTAGAAAGGGCTTCTGTGCAAGAATGTAAGTGATACCAATTATCACAGACTAACAGATGCTTGAATATCTGCAAAAAATAAATATATAACATCTACTTATTGTACAATAGATTAATTTGATTATATTGTTGTTAACTGGTATAATGAGACTGGTAGTGTGGTGCCTGGGGACATTTTTTAATTTTTCTGCAGGACTGTTTTATGGGACAGCTAATTTAATATCCATCTTGAAATAATAATCTGCTTCATCTTGTAATACGAGTTATATTAAAATCAATATTGAGATCAAACAGAACATGAGAAATCAATGTAATGACTTTCAATTTATACATTTCGATAAAAGCGCTCATTGGCATTCCAAAAACATTTAAGACTTTTAATAGTAAAAGGGTTTGTTTTTGTTTTTTTTCTTTTTTAAGAAACCAGCCTTGAATCTGAAGTCCATGAGAACTCAACAAATATTTCAAATAAAAAATCTTCCATATTCATTCTTATAAAGGTAAAAAATTTAAACTCCATGGACAGTGGAAATTAAAAGTTTGTCTCACTACAAGGATGGCTTTTTAGTTTAAATATCTTGCAAAAACCAGTCACTTTGCAATATTTTTCCATTAACAGTGTCCTGCCTATTCTGAGACATCCCCTCTTGTATGTGCTGCATCAGATCCTGACATCTCTATAGCTACAGACCTGTTTTATCTGTCCTGATAGGCTGATAGCACTGGTTGCTATAGCTACAGACCTGGCTTCTACTGCAGCCTAGTGGAAGCCAGTAAACAGGCTCCTGAATTCAAAGTGAAATCAAGAAAACAGGACTGAGGTAAGATGAATCCATGTAGTGAGACAACCCCTTTAATAGTAAATGTAATGGGTGAATGGGTAAAACGGGAAGTGGACCCACTGAACCACTGCCAGGCTTGCTCCAAGGGGGTGTGACTGAGTGGCCATCAGGTATCTTCACAGAGATACCTGATGTTAAGGTTGACTTATCCCGATAGCCAGGTTCAAACTCAGAGCAGTCCACAACAGTTGATCAGACCAGTTCTAGGGCTCAACAGAAATAGGGATATGCAGATAAAGAATTGAACAAATAAGAGACAGAACAAGACAGACAAAGCAGAGACACAGAATATGGGGAAAAGTCACACAGCAACCGCAAACAGGTAAGCATGCAAGCAACGGGCAGCAGAGACTGGAGAGTTCATGGTGATTGCGGCGCTGCAACAGGAACCTGAGCTGGTATAGGAACACAGGCACATCCGTGGTTCATGGCAGAGACTGTAGTGTAAGGACAGGACAGAAGCAAAAACATAGCCCTGTCCGTGGCCCAGAATGGGGCACGGACCGAGACAAAATGTCCACATAGCTTTATGGAATGCAACAAAGTTATTGTAGCTAGATTACCTAAGATAAATAATAGCAAATTACAAAAAAAAGTCATAAAAGAAAAATCAGTAAAATATGGTCTGTATGTAGAGATGGGTGAATTGATTCTAACGAAGTGGAATTCATTTAGAATTTCAGGAAAACCGCTTCTGAGTCAAAGTTTGGGGTACAAAAAACACATGGAAATCTCCAAAGAAGCATTTTATGCTATCTACAATATATGAAAAAAACTTTGAGATTTTTAGTTCGCATGTTTTTGGCCAAAAAATGCTCAAGCCACCCCCGGGTTACAATGGGATCTCACTAGGCCCTAGTGAGAGATAAGATAGAGTAGGACCACCCGCCTGAGATCCCGTTGTAAGCCGGGGGGGCTTGAAAATTTTTTGGCCAAAAACATGAGAACTAATAATCTCAAAGTTTTTTTCATATATTGTAGATAGCATAAAATGCTTCTTTGGAGATTTCCATGTGTTTTTCGCCCTTTTAGCAGTGGTGTGCCAGTGGTATTGGACTGTGTGCATATATATATGTGCCACAGCCATGCCAGTGGCACCCAGGTTTGCATTGTTTTTTTCAGAAATGTTTTTCTGTGCAGAACTATACGTTGTATTTGGCACATATTTGCTTTTAAACTATATAAGGAGGAATGGATACCTCCATCTTAGGTTTCCTGCACCACGCCCACCTACACAGGCTGTTAAATCAATGCACTATGCTTTGTAAGGTAGGTGCTTTTTTTATTTTTCTCTCTGCATTTTGGAGGCTGTTTGGCACAGTGAGAGGTCTGAAGTTGACCCTAGTGAGAGATAAGATAGAATAGGACAACCCGCCTGAGATCCCGTTGTAAGCCGGGGGTGGCTTGAGCATTTTTTGGCCAAAAACATGCGAACTAAGAATCTCAAAGTTTTTTTCATATATTGAAGTTTGGGGTACTTCGCGTGAACGAAGTGTGCTTTTGATTGATAAAATGGCTGCGAGCACATGGCGTTACATGGGGCAAAGCACTCTGGGAGGAAGAAGGGCATAGCCTACATGACATGTGCAGAGATGAAACCAATCAGAGACTGGCGGAATTCTGTGACGTCACCGCACTATATAAGTCCGGGCGCGACGCTGGGATCTCTTACCGCTTTCACTGTACTGATTAGGGAAGGTGCTGCCACGGCTGCTTATGATATCTCTTACTAAAGAACTCATTTTTATACAGCGATTTTTGGGGGGTGTCACAGCTTGTCTCAGAGACTACTTCTCTTAACGTTCTAATTCTGATTTTGTGGGGTATTGGAACTGAAGTCCAGTGTGCGTCCAGTGCACCTGCATATACATTTTAATACTATCTGCTCACAGCACATTGAATATCCAAGCGGGATCTAAGCCTGTTCCTGTTGTTCCTGTTGTGGCTACCTGCGGTGACAGCCGAGGTGCAGGACAGGAATACAGGTGGTATACAGGAACAACAGGAAACATGTGAAGCAGGATACAGGAGGGATAAACGTACACATAGCACCACAGGATATGGCAGGAACTGGACGGGTAACACAGCAGGTACAGACCAGGAACACGGCAGGATACATCAGGAACAGGAGAGCACATACAGGACAGGAACCTAATAAATAGGCAGGAAGCTGCCGCGCGCACGCCCTAGGAGGTACAGTGCACTGACAGGACCAGGAAGCAACAAGACTGGACAGGACAGGCAAGTACAGGAAGGCACGACATGCCTGACGGTCCATGGCAGGGGCCCGCGGCGTGAACCGTGACAGCTACAAAGCTGCTAGTTTTTGGTTGCTCACTTCGTTTGCGCAATTTACATCCGGGGGTTAATTAAGCATTGTTCTGCTGTTGTGGTCTCTAAAAGAAACCTTCTTTTTCACCGCCAAATAAGCAATTTTGCCTGTAGCATAATTCATATCCGAAGGTTAATTAAGCCTGTTTGTGCTTTTACATTCAGTAAAATATACAGTGTTTTTAAACGACACATATAAGTAAATTTTTCCTGGCCATTTGTGGAGCTCAATTTACTGGGTTCATTTGGAGTCAAATACCGGGTGTGTATTTGTCATATACAGATATCTTCACCAAACAGTGTCTGTACATTTTAGAACAAACAGTATGTCAGACAGAAAGGTGGCAGGCTCTTCACCTGCGAGTGGCAGTGGCACAAACATTCCTGGAGCAGGCCCAGGTCGCAGCACAGCAAGGGGACGTCGCAGCAGGGGTCACTCGGTGAGGCCACAACTGCCGCTGTCATCTAGCGGCTGTGTGCTGACCAGCAATCCAAGGGTTCTTGATTGGTTGACTAGGTCATCCACTTCCTCCCAGATGACATCTGACAACCCCAGCCAAGAGTCGGTGGGAATGTCAGACACAACCATTAGTTGGCATGGCCCGGGAGCGGGTCAGCGGCCCTCACCTGTCCTCAACCCGCCTCTGTCCCATCCGGTTCCCTCAGCCAGAGATCTACTATGTGGTCTTGGCTCAGCGCCACTATATAGCGAGGATGAACAATTTGAGGAGGGCAGTCAGCAGCTACTTGGCAGCGAAGAAATGGGGCCAATATCCCCTGCTTCTTGCAGTAGGCGGCAAAGTATAGATGTGGAGAGTGGCATGGGAGGTCATGTTGTGAGGGGTCAGCCTCGGCATACCAAGACCGGTGATGAGGACAGCAGTGACGATGAAACACAAATAGATGATGATGTAGCCGACCGCACTTGGGAGCCGGGTGAGGCAAGGGCTTCATCATCGTCAGGAGAAGAGGGCGTCAGGCAGCGGCGCAGCCAGCAAGTGGGTTGTGTGGCCGTGAGTCAGCAGGATAGCAGCAGTGTGAGGTCGGGAGCCAAGCGGCCACGGGGTAAAAAACCCGCTTCGCAGGTCCAACAAAGTAGCGGCACAGGGGCTCAAATCCGATACTCGGCGGTGTGGCAGTTCTTTGCTAAAACACCGGAGGAGCCGAATATGGGTATATGTAGAATCTGTAAGCAGAAAGTGAAGCGTGGCCAGGGAGCTAACGTTGGCACCACGGCCCTGCGTCAACACATGCAGCGTCACCATCCAGTGGCCTGGGAGAAACGTGGCTCAGATGTGGTGGTCCATCCTGCCGCCGCAGCAACAGCAGCAGCAGCAGCGCCCAGTGGCACGTATGCCATTGCAGCCAGTCAAGGCTCCACCACCTCTGCAGAAGGGAACTGTTTCTCTTTTCCATCATCTCCCGGTCCAGATGCTCCTGCTCCTCGCTACTCATGGCGCCGGCAGTCGTTCAGCAAGGCGATTGCAAAGAGACAACAGTATGCGTCCAACCATCCTAAGGTGCAGAAGCTGACCGTGCTCCTGTCCAAGTTGTTGGTACTGCAGTCCCTCCCTTTCCAAATGGTGGACTCTGCACCGTTCAGAGAACTTATGGCTTGTGCCGAGCCACGATGGAGAGTTCCAAGCCGTAATTTCTTTTCCAAAAAGGCAGTACCAGCACTTCATAAATATGTAGAACAGAAGGTGGGCCAGTGCTTTAGCTTATGAGTTTGTTACTTGGTACATGGCAGCGCGGACGTCTGGAGCTGTAACTACAGTCAGGGCCAGTACATGTCCATTACGGCCCACTGGGTGAATGTGCTTCCTGCCCAGGCACACCAGCAACTTGGACAGGAGACGACGCTTTCTCCTCCACGTTGTCAAACTGCGGCTCCTGCGCCAATGTCCGTCTCCTCCTCCTCCACCACCACCACCATCTCAGCCTTCACAAGTACTGCTCCATCATACCACATGTGTAGTGCACAGCGGTGTCACGCAGTTCTACACCTGGCTTGCCTCGGCAAACGAAGTCATACAGGGAAGGAACTGCTCCGCATCATGCAGCAAGAAATCGATGTGTGGCTTTCTCCGCGCCAACTGCAAATCGGAACCATGGTGACAGACAATGGGAGGAACATGGTGTCTGCGCTGCACCGAGGAGGGATGGTCCATGCACCCTGCATGGCGCACATGTTCAATTTGTTTGTGAAAAGGTTCCTGAAGTCTTCCACCAATCTTCAGAAGATTCTGAAAATGGCCAGGAAACTGTGCATGCAATTCATCCATTCCTACAATGCCAGGAACACCCTCCTCAAGTTGCAGCGGCAGAACGGCCTTCCCCAACACTATATGCAATGTTTTCACCCGATGGAATTCCAGCCTGCACATGTTGGACCGACTGTATGAACAGAGAAAGGCCATTAACGATTTTTTGATGATCCAGGCGGACAGAAGTATTTCCCTGTGTAACTTTGATGTCAGCCAGTGGCAGCTCATGCGTGACACCTGCCGTTTGTTGAGGCCATTCAAGGAGGCCAAGTTATTTGTCAGTCGCCAGGACTACGGGATGAATAACGTCATTCCACTGCTTCATGTCCTGGAACAGATGCTGAAAAGTCTGTCTGGGCAGGGTAGCGGAGACGTGGCGACTACATCTCACGGCCACATGAGTCCGGGGTGGACTGAAATGGAGGAGGAAGAGGAGGAGGACATTGAAGCAGAAGCATTGTCTGGTGAAATGAGTGGATTTTCTACCCAGGTGACAAGAGAGGAAGGAGAAGGAGCAGCTGGAGGAGGTAGATGGAGATGAGGAAGACGAGGCAGATGACCCGCAAGCACCGTGGCAGTATACAGTGGAGATGGAGGCAGGGAGCCCCTCGGAGTCACTTGTGCAGATGGCCCGCAGCATGCTGATTTGCCTGGCTAGTGACAGCCGAATAGTCAGCATCCGGCAAAGGGATGACTTCTGGCTCTCCACCCTATTGAACCCTCGCTACTCATCCAAAATGGGAGCCTTTTTCCCAGCTATTGAGAGGGAAGACAAACTCAAATACTATAGGGAAATCCTCCGTAGTCAGTTGGCCGCTGCCTATGTGTGGCATCATTCCTCCTCTGACAGGTCTGACCAGTGGGTTCTTAAGCGCTTACGTACTACTGCGGCGGCTGCTGGGGGAAGGTGGGGGGGTAGGTGCAATACCAGCTCCATCAGCAGCAACCTAAGTCTGGAGTCACTGATGCGCAGCTTCCTTCACCCGCCTAGTGAGGAGGGCAGTCGCCAGCAGCAGCAGGACCTGGAGCAGACCCTGAACCAACAGGTGGTGGCCTACTTGGACAGCACTCTGCCACCCCAGTTAGAAGATCCGCTGGACTACTGGGCAGCCAAACTGGATGTGTGGCCACAACTTGCCAAGTTTGCAGTGGAGAAGCTGTCCTGTCCGGCCAGTAGTGTGGCATCAGAGCGGGTGTTCAGTGCGGCGTGGGCCATCGTAACCCCAAGGATAACCCGATTGTCCACAGGAAATGTGGAACGACTGACCTTTATCAATATGAATCAGGCGTGGATCGGCCAGGATTTCCACACACCAATGCCTTAGGCGTCAGACTACATCAGCCATCACGCCTCACCCAAACTGTGAGAAATGAGTCTGGGTTCAAACTTCCTGCCTCAACCACTATTCTGATGCCGCCACCCACCTGATGCCACACATCTGCTCCCAGTTTCTCCATCAGCCTACCACCATCTTTACAAGGGACTGGTATAGCCACCCACCTCCACACTCTGTCACTCTGTCACTCTGCCAGTCTATGACCTCATGCTGCTGCTGCTGTTGCTGGTGCCGTGACATCCACACTGTGTCATTGTGCCACTCTCTGACCTCATGCTGCTGCTGCTGTTGTTGCTGCTGCTGTCACCTCCACACTGTGTCATTGTGCCACTCTCTGACCTCATGCTGATGCTCCTGCCGCCGTCACCTCCACTCTCTGTCATTGTGCCACTCTGTGGCCTACTCCTGTTTTTGCCACCTCCAGAATGTCATTGTGCCACTGTCTGACCTCATGCTGCTCCTGCCGTCACCTCCACACTGTGTCATTGTGCCACTCTGTGGCCTACTCCTGTTTTTGCCACCTCCAGAATGTCATTGTGCCACTGTCTGACCTCATGCTGCTGCTACCGTGACCTCCACTCTGTGTCATTGTGCCCACTGTGGGACTCCAGTTTTTTTCCCCCCGAATGTCATTGTGCCCCTGTCGACCTCATGCTGCTGCTGCCGTAACCTCCACACTGTGTTTATTTGCCACTATTTTTTG
>JAODAL010030581.1:0-49718 GCA_025379985.1 Phyllomedusa bahiana
AAACACAACTTTGTATGAAGAAAAAAAAAGCCCCCTCTGCTATTTAAGCATGGCCAAAGTTCTACAGCACCTGCAGGTTTTTGCAGCCGGAAAATAGCTGTTTTTTAAGTGATTGTCCCTAAGTTTTTCGGAAAAAAAAAAATTTTTGTGGGGAAAATTCAGCGAAGTGACCGAATCGAATTTTTGAGAAATTCTCCCATCTCTAATCCAGATACATTTCATAGAAGACTCTGTCATAAGGTGATTAACATTCGGAGAGTTAGAAAGGTGTTTTGTGGGTACAATGGATGTTTTGTTTGGCTAAATGCTGCAGAGCTATGCTTGGCACTTTGCATACTATCAAACTATAAGCTATATGTAAGTGATACAGTACTCAGCAAGGTTCTGAAGATGAGAGTGAGGGGTCTTCTTCCAAACCACAAACTGCCAAAAGTCATGTAAATCAATGTTCTAAATTTTACATGACCACCTACTGATTTTTTTTTTTTTACCATGGCTAAAGAATAATCTAGGAGGGGCAGATAATTCCTCATTAAGCTCACACAAAGTGCTGGAGTGTTCAGTAATGGGAGGATTAGCTTCTACTAGAGAAGCATATCTCTACACTGTACTCATGTCTTTACCATTTTGATTTAGAATAAAAAATACCTCCAGATCAATTTGTCAGAACCCTGAAAAATACAGTATCTCACAAAAGTAAGAACACCCCTCACATTTTTTAAATGTTGCATTCTATTTTTTAATGGGAGAACACTGAAGATGTGATACTTTGATACAATGTAAAGTAGTAAGTGTACAGTTTGTGTAACAGTGTAAAATTTTGGGGCCTCAAAAAAACAGAACACAAGCCCCCAAGTTATCCATGGCAACAAAATCGAGTACACCCTATGTGAAAAAAGGACAAAAATTTTCCCAAATTTTCTATTTTCCCCCCCCGGGGTATGTGACTTGTTAGTGTTACAAGGTCTCAGATGTGAATGGAGAGCAGGTGTGTTAATTTTTATGTTATCACCCTCACACACTCACATACTGGTATTTAAAATTCAAAAATTGGCACCTTGGCAAAAAAAACTTTGGGTTTGAAAAAAAAAGAAGTTGATCTAATAAAAATGGTCAGGCTTTTAAAAAGGTTTCCAACACCCTGAAACTGAACTGCAGCACGGTGGCCAAGACCATACAAGCAGTTTAACAAGCCAGGTTCCACTCAGAACAGGTACAAAGATAAATGTATCTTGCCTACGGTATGGCATGTTGGTGGGAGTGTCGTGGTTTGGGGCTGCCTGAATGCTGCTGGGTGTTCATTGAAGGAACTATGAATGCCAACATGTACTGTGAGGTATTGAAGCAGAGCATGATTCCCTACCTTTGGACATTGAGCCGCAGAGCAGTATTTCAACATGATAAAGACACCAAACACACCTCCAAGATGACCACTGCCTTGCTAAAGCCAATGAGGGTAAAGGTCCTGGACTGGCCAAGCATGTCTCCAGACCTAAACCCTATTGAGCATCTGTGGGGCATCCTTAAATGGAAGCATGAGGAGGATTCCAATGGATGCAACCTGTAAAGCTCTAGTTACTTCCATGCCCAAGAGAGTTAAGGCAGTGCTGAAATATAATGGAGGCCACACAAAATATTGACAGTTTGGGCACAATTTGTCCACTGTCACTTAGGGGTGTACTCACTTTTGTTACCAGTGCTTTAGACATTGATGGCTGTGTGCCGAGTAATTTTGAGGGCGCACCAAATTTACACTGTTATACAAGCTGTACACTGACTACTTTACATTGTTTTGAAGTGTCATATCTTCAGTGTTGTCCCATGAAAAGATATAATACAATATTTACAAAAATGTGAGGGGTGTCTTCACTTTTGTGAGATACTGTATATTTATACTGTGGCTGTTCTGTTCTTAAAGATATAAAATTAATAGACTTATGGACGGTATTTGTTATCCCTGTTAGACCTGTGAGAAAGTACACAGGGTGTCTGCAGTTTCAAGCTACAGAACCATTGACACGCCGTGTGCCACGGTATGGTACCTTTGAACAATGTGACATTGCAGAGATACTTCAACCCAGAGGCAAGTTTTTTGAACAAATCTTCACAGTATGAGATTTCTTAGATCTTGGAACATTGTGTGTAGAGATACAGGACGGATTGTAGACATCTCAGAGGTGCATGTTATTTACGTAATTAGCTGAGCGTCCTTTCACACGCTTAAAAATCCCAACACGTGCCCATTGGCATCTCCTACCGGCTAAACCCGCTCATTGTAGCGGTGTCATTATGCTTGACCAGTGAGTCATGAGAACTTTGCAGAACAGGTATGAGGGGATAGTTTAATTTATAAGACGCATCTGATAACTTGCTATTAGGTTATCTTTGCTGGATTATATATCAGGATATGTTTATCTCTTCTAGTGAATACGGTTGTAGCAACTTATGGACGGCGCATTTGACCAATAGGGAGGTAAACTACACATTTCATTATTAATCATGGACAATATGTGGCACCTCTCAGTTTGACCTGTCATCATCAGTACAGGTATTTCAATATTATTAAGACAACGCCGCAGTCTGATGTATTCTCATGCATTTGTAACTAGTTCTGTGCCTGTGTAGTGGCCTTTTGTGAATGTTCTTTACATCGTTTGTCTATTCACTGCATGTGAAATTAATGTAATCACTGTTGTTTTTTTCTACCTAGTGTGTTCTGTTGTACGCATATTTGGATATTATATTTTGTCGCCACGGATTGTGGAGTATATTGCTAAGTCCATAGTTGCCCCTTACATTTGTCCCCTGATGTGATCCTTTAAAACGAAGGGGAGGATCGAAGCATGTCAGGACTGGACTATAGGGATGTAAAACTAGAGGAACCTAGGGTTCTTTCTGTATTGCGGGGAGAGGTGCGGTGTGGGTCTGTGTAGTGCACCGGCATTGAAATAACTTGAAATACAGCAAATCAGAATGAACAAGGCCTTTACTCTTGTCTTTCAGCGACTGTCGCAGAACATCCAGTTCGCCTGTGTCTCAGCATCCAGCAGCTTCAGCATACACAAATACATGCAGTTCCCGAGGGGTTCTCCTCTTGCCCACCTCACTGCTTCTACCTGACCACTCCAGTGGCTCTTCCACTATGGCCCAGGCCTCCTTGCTGCTTTCCTGTCCAATGCCTTCTCTCCAGACACGCATCAACTTTTGAGTGGGGACCTTTCCCCGGCCTCTCCCGGTTTTCTTCTGCTTTAAATGCTAACTATATACAAGTTCATAGCCAACCAGGGGAATCCGTTGCCCCGCATGCCAGATTCAGGGGCCTGCTGCTTCCTGGTCACTCTCCAACTGCCAACTCTGACTCTTAACTGGCAACTCTAAGGCCTCGTTCACACGGCTTATTTGGGCGCTGATTTCAGCCGTACTGCGTGGCATATTTGCACTGCAATATGGCTGGAATCCGTCCCAGTCATTACGGTAATCCACAGTTCTCATAGAGAACTATGGATTCCGTCTCTTCTCCCCGCTCGGCAAATCCGCCGCGGGGGGAGAAAGTGACATGTCAGTTATTTACGGCATGTACGCAGCGTGAATAATGAGTGTCTATGGGGCCGGCGAGCTGCCGCGCCCCCACCCCGCCCCCGCTGCACGGCAGCCGGCGTAATTGCGGGGCGAAATCCGTCCCGCAATTACGTCGGCTTTAAGCCGTGTGAACATTGCCTAAGGCTATGTTCACATGGCTTAAATTGGGGTTCATTTTGCCGCATATTTTGCGGCGTACTACGCTCTACTATGAGCGAAATCCGTCCCAGTCATTACGGTAATTCACAGTTCTCATATAGAACTATGGATTACGCCTCCTCTCCCCGGGCATACAATACGATGAGCAGGGAGATAAGTAACATGTCATTTATTCACGGCGCTTATGCTCCGCGATTAATATCAGTCTGTCGCGGTAGTACGTGACGATCGGCGCGAGCTCCCGCACACCTGACGTAATTGCGGGGCGTACTGTAGACCCTGCAATTAACCGTGTGAACTTAGCCTAACTGTCCCCAACTGCAGCTTCAACCTCTGCACAAGCTGGCCCCGCTTCTCCTCTGCCCAGCTCCCACCCTCGAGCTCACCATCCTACTCCCTGGTTTACCATGGCAACCCACTACTGTCAACATCCTAACACAAGCATAACCCCTTACGGGGATGTCTAGGGCGTATTTATTGTTGGGTCAGGTTCCTGACAGGAACGCCCTTATAGGGGCGATTTTTCTGATCCGCAGGACAGTTGTTTAATAGTTTGTTTAGGGAATTCTAGGGTGTATATTCACCTACCCTTTTTCTCTGTCACGCTTGTATTTCAGCAATTTAGCTGGCTTGTTGTGGGCTATAGGTAAATAATAGCTGTGTATTATTTTAAAGTGTAACAATAAAAGTTACATTTTAATAAGTCTTTCCTTCTATAAGAATTTTTTGTATGGTGAATGACAAAGGATTGGTGGTGACTACACGGTCATCCACTATAGCTAGTGTTACTCCTTGTTACAACAAGCAGCGACTGATTGACTCACCAAGGAAACCAAGGAATCCTTTATTGGGCCATTCCTTGTTAATGAAATAAAATTTCTTACGCTTTGGTTTCCAGTCCCTGCTATTAGAGGAGGACTCGCATAGCATCACCAGACTTCTGTATAGCCTGCTGGCTGTATTAAAGCAGCCTCTCCTTTCATTACTAGCAGGATACCCCACGGATTCCCCCTCCCCGCAGAAAGGTACAACAGCCTGAGCTTCTTGTCTGCTGATGAAACGTGACACTGCTTCAGAGTCAGAAGGAACAGCATAAAGAGGAAAAGGGGAGTCTGTAGATACAGATGCTGAACTATCTTCCGCTGCCTACATGACAGACTTCACCAATCTGCTGAAAGATTTATGGTCATACATGGTATTTCTACACAGAATTCAACACATATTCCTTCTTGAATTATACATCAATACCCACGTGATATCTGCATCCCATTCATTTGAATGGGAAATTTGCATTGTAGTTCACTAGGTGAGCTACAGCACAGTTATTTTCGAGTGTGGCTTTCCAATTCATGATGTGAAAAAAGAAGCATTCAGATTCCCCATCAGGTAACCAAGATGGAGATGAGCCCCACAAAAGGGTATAATCCTGTACAGAACTGCCTCAAAATCAACATCTACACTTTAAAGTCAGTTTAAATGTAATACTTTTTTTTTTTTTTTTTTTTTAAAGAAAGGGTTCCATAATGTTGTCCATACTCTATGAAGGTTTATTATTTTTTTAGGGCAACAAGGCAAAACTATTAAAGTTTTGGGCTTTAGTACATAGATACAGCACTTAGCTACACAAATAAGGCATAAAAGACATACCGTATATACAACTAAACAAAAATAGTACAGAAATAAAAGGTATGTAATTGGAGCATTGAGAGACCCAGCTGAGGAGCACAGACAGACAGACATACAATAGGCTGTATCTCTTGGTTCTGACCACTTGTGTACGCTGCCTTCGATTCTTAAAGGGACAGCCAGACCACTCCTCAGCCCCTACTCCTGCTCGGGTCACCGATTAATAGCGAATTACATGCAAAAAACACTTAAAGGACATAGTTCTGGCTTGTATCCATACAAGAGAAACCACACCCCAACAATCCTGAATAAGCTTAAATTGGTTAAAATAAGAAAATATTTGTATCTCTCTGTAGTAAAGACAAGAACATTCATAAAGTATTTCAAGTATCAGTCAGAGGATAAAGTTAAGTATTGGTGTAGTAATTAAATCAGTGTTTCACAGTTCAGTATTGAAGTCGGCAACGTTTTGGGCAGAGCCCTTCATCAGGCTTGAAGGCTTGTAAATACCTATTCAATGTTCTTGTCTGTACTGTGGTGACAATAATTTTACCAATTCAAGCATATTTCAGACTGTTGTAGTATGTTTTTTCACGTAAGGATGTTTCTGATAGATGAAGGCAATGGTCAGTCCCTTAGAAATGTGCACCCACCCCTCATTGTCATACTTTCCCCAGATTTGTGCAAACTGGCATTTTGTATAAAGAGGATTACAGCCTGTGTCATAACTCCCTCTAGGAGTCTCCTAATCTTAAATTAAGACTGACAATTTTCCAAGCATGAATTCACTATCCTAGGCATGTTAAACATGAAGATAAAAGAATCATAACTGGAGCCAATACTCAGATCTGTTATTTCCTAAAGCCCAAAATTCTGGTGTTTGATACAAGAGAAGCTGCTGAGTTCTCTGATCATATTTACAGAAGTGGGTTATAAAAAAAACATGGATTATGACAGAGATGTCTTTGATGTATATATTTTACTTTGTCTTTGCTAGGTACATTCAGTCCCTGATGTGCTCTGGAGCCAGTTCAGATTTTCCTTTCCATTATTCATGCACCTTTCCCCGTTAAAACATCTGTATTAATTGAGCCCTCTATGCCAAGTTCATCTAATCAAATTGCACATAATTAAATACCCACTTCTCATGTGTCCAGCAAATCATAATGCAGAATTGGATTAAACATGTAACATATAACACATAAGACTTGATTTTTAGAAGCAAAGCATTTTCCACAAATAATTTTAGTTGCCAGAAGTCCATTTTTTTTATCACACAGGGCCATGAGGCTAAAACTTTGCACATGCACAATGCATCCCACTTTATATGTGCCCTATAGTTATGTTTAGATAAAATGTGTACAATATGTGTATGTCTATATGTATTTGTAGCTTGCACTAGTAAATGTGTGTTTTCAATTCAATTATCAGTGTTTTTTCTATATGCAGTATATGCCAATATTATTTACATGTACATTATAAAATATCTGTGTACATACATTATGTGCATATAATCTCCAGGTGGTCCCTTTTCTCTTTTTGCTACATTTCTTCTGCACTGTTGATTGAGTAATAAAACCGTTTTGAAGAACTGTGATCAGAATATATATATATAGTGGCAGAGCGACCGCTGGTAGTCGCATGTTTCTGCCACTAGAGGGGGTGCAGCCAGAGATATGCAAGCAACATGCCACCAAGGGTACCTGGCCTTAATGGGGTAGGAGCCAGCTATAAGCGGTTGGCAACTCTGTATACTTGGGTTGGCTCTTATTGGGAGTAGACAACGTGTTGGGTGGGAGTCTACTTCCCGTGTTCTAGGCCAGGTTTTGCACACATCCCTGGAGACCTATAAAAGGTGTTCATAGGGTGTGGTTTGCTGCCAGAGTTTTGGAGCAACAGTGAAGCCAGAGAGAGAGGCTCTTACCCCCAGGCTTGAAGGAAGCTAGAGGGGTCAATAGGAGACTGACCAAAAGTGGCTTTTGAATGTTGGACATTAGGTCCAGACCCTTTATAGAGAGGGATGGTACCTAGGGCCGGACAGACCTAGGGTTTTATGTTTTGTTGCATTTGTGTTGATCTTGCCTGTGGAATAAAACTGGCTGAAGCCAGGTTAAAGACTACTGGTGCCAGAAGATTTATTTGCCAATACCGATCTACTGAAGATGGCGATCCCGTGAGCTAAGGTACCCCCAGGATGGCGTCCAAGCGAGTGAGAGTCGACACAATATATATATATTATGCTTTTCTCAGTTACCAATTTTGTGGGATTTACTGATTTGTTAAATATTTGGGCAGTGTGAAAAGGAAAGTGGCGTTTCAGAGATTATTTAGAATTGTTTTACTTATCTAAATAACAAATTAAACTGAATATTCAATGTTGTTGCATGCAAAAAAGATTTTCCCTTAGAATCAATTAATGTGATGGCCCTGTGTACCTGACTTCAAACTTGCACATCTCACACTTTGTGAAATCTGTATGCTTCCCTTCTGAAAAGCTCTGTCCAGTCATTAAAGTAAAATATTGGTAACTGGTAAAATATTTCTTTGTGACATCTCCCATGGCTTATCATCGGTAATCACGGAGGCACGAATAGGAAGATGACAATGGTTTGCATTTGTAGGGGCTTCAGATATAACAAGCATTTTAGATAAAGGATTGTACTGCAGCATATTCATGATAGAGAGTGTTCTCTCCGTACAGAACAGAAAATCTGTTCATAGTAGAGGTTCTGAGGAAAAGCTTTGTGTTTTAAGCTTAATAGCTTTGTCTAGACATACATTTTTTAGAGTAAATATATCCAGTAAAACGCTGCATAACTTTTAGGTGTTTGATTGAAGTACATAAAAAAATGAAATGGTTATACAAGCAAAACAATTTGCTAGTTCAGCAGAAGAGGCATTGGAACAGTGGTGGAACTACTGCCACAGCGACCGCTACGGAGCTCACACTTCCTGGGGGGCCCAGCCGCAACAAACAGAAACTTAGGGCGACATGTCTGAAAATTGGCGTCGCCGCAGCAGTTTTTAGGCGCATTAAATCAGAGTAAAGTGGGCTTCAAAGTACGATCATTTCAAAAATCTGGCATCTGGTATATCTTGAATAAGAAACAATGCGCCTAAATTGCAGCGCATAGCGTACCATCGGTAGCATATGTAATGCGCCTCTATAGGCGCATTGTGTAACAGAGGCACATAACATATCATTACTAGTGTATGTAACGCGCCTAAAAAGGTACAATACGTTATGGAGGCGCACAGCGTATCATTGCTACTATATGTATGTTCGGGATGTGTCTAGTGTGAGAGTGGCATGTGCGGGATGTGATCAGTTTGTGTGGGATGTGTCCAGCGTATGACCGGTGTGTGTGCGATGTGTCTAGAATGTGAGGGACGAGTGCAGGATGTGACCAGTATGTGAGGGACCTGTGCGGGATGTGACCAGTATGTGAGGGACCTGTGGGATGTGACCAGTGTGTGCGGGATGTGTGTAGTGTGTGACCGGTGTGTGCAGGATGTGTCTAGTGTGTGCAGGATGTATGTAGTGTGTGCAGGATGTGTCTAGTGTGTGACCGGTGTGCGGGATGTGTCCAGCATGTGAATGACGTATGCGGGATGTAGCTGGTGTGTGTGCGGGATGTGTCTGCCATGTGACTTGCGTGTGCAGGATGTGTCTTCCGTGTGACTTGCGTGTGCAGGATGTGTCTAGCTTGTGACTTGTGTGTGCAGTATGTGTCTTGTGTGTGTGGGAAGTCTCAAACTAAAAATTTTAAAAAAAAACAAAAAAAAAAAAAACAGTATCTTGCCAAATTTACTGTGAGCTGTGTGTCTCAGGTGTGAAGATGCCTTCTTCAGGCTGCATGTTTAAGCTATGTTCAATAGGATCAGGGCTCATAGAAGCCACTTCAGAATAATCCAATGCTTTGTTCGCAGCAATTCTGAAATGTTTTAAGCATTGTGTTTTGGATCTTTATCCTCTTAGAAAACCTATGACTGAGACCAAGCTTTCCGACAGTGGACAGCACATTTTGCTCCAGAGTGCCTTGATCATCTTGAGATTTCATTGTATCCTGCACTGATTCAAGATAGGCTGTTCCAGCTGCTGCAAAGCAGTCACAAAGCATAACCAAGCCTCCTCCATGTTTCAAAGTATGTACAATGTTCTTTTCTTAGTATGCTTCATTGTTGTGTCTGTGAACATAGAGCCGATGCGACTTGTCAGCCAGTTTTGCCTCTTCTGTCCAGAGGACATTCTCCCACAAGCTTTGTGGCTTGTCAACATGCATTTTTGGTGCAATCTGACACTGATGTATCTTTACCTTTGGAGTTCACCTCTTATCTCTTTGAAAGTTGTTCTGCGCTCTTTGGTTACCATTTGTATTAATCGTCACTTCAATTCATCGTCAAATTTTCTCTTGTGGCCACGTCCAGGATGGTTGATTAGAGTCCCATAGACCTTAAATGTCAAATGATAAGTGCAACTGTAGTACAATAATTTACGGCACACTTGTATGTATATAATTATGAAGCAAAGCATGGACAGGTCCACCGTAGGAGGTTCCTCATTTACTCCCAAAGTTGTATGTGTCATGGAGCGTGCCACGGCCCACACTCTGGGCTGCGGCTGTCCCCACTCTACCCAGCCACATACTCAACCAGCCGTGCTCCTGCTTCCCGTCCCCACTCTGCTGAATGCCGCTGCAGTAGTTGGCTAATTGCCGGGCGTTGACCTTATATCTTCTTGACTCCTTCCACACTCTCTGCCAGTACTTTGAGGTGTCCCTTAGCGCGTTTTGAGAGAATGTTGTAGAGTGTTCTTGTCTATGTGTACCAGTTATTCCTGCTTTTTTTTCCTGACCACACCTTATCTCCTGTCCCGAACTACGCCTCTATTCTGTACCCGCTGCACCCCGGCTGCCATTGCAAGCAAGTCACGTCAGGGGGTAGCGACCTGGTAGCTCCCCGTCGTAGCAAGTCCAACCCGCTTTGCGGTGGGCTCTGGTGAATACCGGGGGCTACTTAGACTCCGCTTCCTGCTGTGGCTTATACCATCGCTTGCGGTGGTTCAGTGAATCCACCTACATCCAGGACAGTATGCAAACCACATATATTTCAAAAATTTCTATTTATTCATATAAATACAATACAAACTTGGAAAATAAATATAATAAATATATTGGGGAAAAAAAGATTTTGTCAGCCAGCAATTGTGCAAGTTCTCCAACTTCAAAAGATGAGATAGGCCTGTAATTGACATAATAGGTAGACCTCAACTATGAGAGACAAAATCAAAAAACAGATCTCGAAAATTATATTGTCTGATTTGGAAAGAATTTATTTGCAAATTATGGTGGAAAATAAGTATTCGGTCACCTAAAAACAAGCAAGATTTGTGGCTCTCATAGACCAGAAAACTTCTCTTTAAGAGGCCCCTCTGTCCTCCACTCATTTCCCTGTAGTAATGGCACATTGTTTGAACTTGTTATCAGTATAAAAGACACCTGCCCACAACCTCAAACAGTCACATTCCAAACTCCACTATGGTGAAGACCAAAGAGCTGTTGAAGGACACCAGAAACAAAATTTTAACCCTGCATCAGGCTGGGAAGACTGAATCTGCAATAAGCAAGCAGCTTGGTGTGAAGAAATCAACTGTGGGAGCAATAATTAAAAAATGGAAGACATACAAGACCACTGATAATCTCCCTCGAACTGGGGCTCCACGCAAGATCTCACCTCATGGGGTCAAAATGATCACAAGAACAGTGAGGGCAAGCAAAAATCCCAGAAACCACAAAGGGGGGACCTAGTGAATGACCTGCAGAGAGCTGGGATCAACGTACCAAAGGCTACCATCAGTAACACACTACCTCTTGTGTTGGTCCAGCAGGTCCCCATCCTGTACATTCGTGACAGTACAAACTGGCCATGGATCCCACAAGGGGCCTCTGAATTTGGACATCTTGAGTTTGCTTAAAAAAAGTCAATTGTAATGACAAAAACCGTAGATGCTATGCATAATTTATTTGCCTGCCGACTCCAAAACCCCAAGTTCACCAGGGATGGTGAGGGCACCCTCTGCTAAACCTTTAGTCCAGAGGTCCTAAACTTAAAGTTTATATCTTACCCTTGTTTAAAAAGGAACCCAAGTCTGCAAAAGGGTTTCACATCAATGCCCCATTCATATGGAGATGATGGTAAACCAGTTCCCCTGTCAGCGAGCCAAGGTGGCATTTTTTTCATAAGTCTGCTATCTGGTGAACACTTGGCTTGGCCCACACTCCTTTGGGACCAAAGGGACCCAGTGACCGCCAACCTCCAGGTGTTCCTTGAAGCCTTCCATAATATGTTTGAAGAGCCTGGATGAGCATCATCTTCTGCCGTGGTTTCTCTGCTTTGCCTAGGTCAGAACAATTCCACGGTCAGGCAATATGTGGTACAGTTCCACCCGTTGTCATCTGAACTCATATGGAATAATGAAGTCCTCATAGCGCCATTCTGGCAAGGCCTTGCAGCTAGAATCAGACGTTTATCTACAAGAAAAGACATCCATTTAGTAGAGAGACAACAAGAGATCCACCAACAACGGGAAACGGTCCATCCTCGTCAACTTCCTCGACTTGCTCCGGTGTTCAAAGGGCCTTCCCTTCCTCCACCAATGGTTTTGCAAGATGAGTCCATGGAAGTGGAAAGAGCCCACCTGACTGAGCAAGAACGTGGCTGCCAATGCCAGCAGAACCTCTGCCTCTACTGTGGCAGTTCTGAGCATTTCCTTAAGGACTGTCCAATGCATTCAGGAAACTCCAGCACCTAGGCTTTTTGGTAGGAAAGTCCGTAAGTGTGAAGACTACCTCTCTACATCTGACCATTCCAGTCCTACTCTCTTCCTCGTCTGGTACCTTATTTCAAACCACAGTTTTGTTGGATTCTGATTCGGCTGCAAATTTTGTTGATTCATTGATTTCCAAATATCGTCTGGACAAACCATTGCTTATCTCATCCATTAATGGAGCATTCCAGAGAGTCTCCATTCAGTTTTCATACCAGGCTTCTGACACTTCAAGTGGGGGCATTACATAAAGGCTATGTTCACACGGCTCATTTCGGGGCGTATTTACGGACGTAATTACGTCCGCAAATACGTTTAAAATAATGAACAATTAGATTAGTATTGATTCCAATGTAAAATACGCCTCGTCGTTCACACGAGGCGTATTTCCGCGACGTATTTTCACCATGTAAATACGATCGTAAATTTTAGTCCCCTGTCACTTATTGAGGTGTATTTCGCTACGTAAATCCCCATAGTAAAGAATGGGGAATGTATTTACGACGCGAAATACGTGCCACACTTTGTGACACGTATTTGAAACGTATTTCGGGACGTATTTGCGGACGTAATTACATCCGCAAAAACGCCCCGAAATAAGCCGTGTGAACATAGCCAAAGAGTAGATA
This sequence comes from Phyllomedusa bahiana, assembly GCA_025379985.1. NCBI lineage: Eukaryota > Metazoa > Chordata > Amphibia > Anura > Hylidae > Phyllomedusa > Phyllomedusa bahiana. The sequence continues at coordinate 12,820 of JAODAL010030581.1, forward strand.
GCATTCTATATGCTGCCTCATCCCTCCTCTACAGTTCTTCTGGGACTTTCTTGGCTAAAGTGCAATGCTCCCATGCTCAATTGGTAAATGGGTAAGGTCACACACCGGGGACAAAACTGCTATTCCCGCTTTCTTATGGAACCTTGCGTTGTGCGTGCCACTTCGCCACTGACACCTCCCACTCCACTTTCAGGTCTTCCATCTCCATACCAGTAATTCGCTGACATCTTCTGTGAGAAGCAAGCAGAGACTCTTCTGCTTCAACAGGCCAATGACTGTCCGAAAGAGCTCCTGTCTGACACAGCGCTTCCTCGGGGTAGAGCCTAGCCATTTTAAGTGCCCGATACCAAGGCCACATCAGCCTACATTAAAAGGCTTCATCCACAAGTCCTCCTATCCAGCCAATGCCAGGTTCTTCTTCATGGAAAAGAAAGATGGTTCTCTTCACCACTGCATTGACTACTGAGGACTCAACAAGATAACCATCAAAAATTATATCCGTTGCTGCTCATTTCCAAGCTCTTTGTCTTTGTGGAGCCAAGATTTTTACTAAACTTGACTTTCAGGGAGCTTACAATTTTATTCGCATACTTGAAGGCAATGAATGGAAGACCACCTTCAACACCTGTGGCGAGCACCAAGTATCTTGTGATGCCATTTGGTTTATGCAATGCTTAAGATCTTCAGAGTCCTCCTATATATCCGTTTCATGGTATATCTTGATGACATCTTGATATTCTCATCTAATCTTGAAAATCATCAAAACCACATTTGCTTGGTTTTAGGATGCTTATATAGCAATCATCTTTACATCAAACTTGCAAAGTGCGTCTTCAAACAGTCAAGCCTACTCTTCCTCAGCTACATCATCTCTAACAAGGGTATGCAGATGGATCCTGCCAAATTGTCTGCTATCCTACAATGGCTGTGACTAGTCGGATTTTGAGCCATACAACATTTCTTGGGGTTCGTGAACTACTACCGCCAGTTCATTCCTCATTTCTCCACCATGGTGACGCCCATAGTGGCACGTACCAAAAAGAACGATAACCCCAAACTCTGAACAGCAGAAGCTGAAGAAACTTTCAGCCATTTGTAATCTGGGTTTTCCTCTGCACCTATCTTGTCTCGTTTGGAATCTGAACAACCCTTCTTCCTTGAGTTGGATGCCTCATCTCTGGGAGACAGAGCTGTCTTCACACAAAAAAACTCATAAGGGCAAGACCATCACCTGCAGGTTGTTCTCCAAGACCTTTTCACCTGTGGAAAGAAATTATACTATTAGGGATCGAGAATTGCTGGCCATTAAATTGGAGACAGGCACCATCTGCTGCAAGTGGCTCATTATTCGGTAAACATTTATATGGACCACGTGAATCTTCAGATGGCACAGCGATTGAATCCTCATCAAGATAGGTGGTACCTCTTCTTTTATTTTGACTACTTGTTACATTTGAGACCGGCGGACAAGAATAATTAAGCCAATGCTCTCTCATTCTTCTGATATTGTTGGCCTTGACTCTGTACCTCAGCATATCATTCCACTGAATCATCTGATCACTGCAGCTCCCATTGACCTCCAACATGTTCCTTCAGAGAAGACCTTCGTACGTCCTGCCTTAATAAAAAGTATCGTGAAGTGGGGGCATTATTTAATGCTGACCGGTCATCCTGAAATCCGAAAATATTTATTACTTGTATCTCAATATTATTGGTGGCCTAATCTTGTTCAAGATGTGAAAGACTTTGTTCTCTCTTGTGCCACTTGTGCCCACAACAAAACCTTTCCCCTTAAACCTACTGGCTTGCTTTCCCCTTTGCCTATTCCAGAGAGACCTTAGACCTATATTGCTATAAACTTCATTACAGACTTACCACCATTCTCCAAAAATACTGTCATTTGGGTGGTCACAAATCGATTCTCCAAGGTGTTTTATATTTTTCCTCTTCCTAGTCTATCCTCAGAATGGTCCTTCTTAGTCAGTTTCTCAGATCACAGTTCTTCAGGTAGTCACCAATCAACTGGTGTGTTGTTTTAATGTCTGAAACCGTGCAGAATCAGAATTGAAGTAAAGCCAAGGATTATCACTGGTGATGGTAAAGGTAACAAACCAGAGGGAGAGATAAATACGCAATCAGCAGACAGCCCAGGATGAAACCAGAAAGTCTAACTCAAAGATATCACATGACAAATCCAAAGATGTAGGTAATATCCAAGACTAAGGTCAATGTCAAGTCAAGTTCAAAAGCGACCAACAGCTTTTAATAAAGAGGTGGCGGTTCCACGTCAGAGAATGCCATTCGAACAGGGTGAGTAACGAAGATCGCTGCCTTACTATTGGGAATACTTTTCTTATCTGTCTGTAATCCAGAGAATAGTCTCCAAAAAAAAGGGACTCTCACAAGAGAACAAAGAGTGACTTCTGATCACTATATTTACTATTTTGCCATAGGCAAACTTAAACTCTATCAGTTCTCTATCTATAAAACACTAAAACGTAACTTTTATTATTTATAACTCTTAACCTCTATACACACTATTTAAAAACCTGATTTCTAACCTCACCATTTAACCCTTTCTACTTCTGAAGGAAGGAATAGCTCCTTTTCCACTATCAAGCCTGGTGGAACCCCACCTACCAACAGGAAAGCCTTATATATACAACAAATTATTGACCAGTGAGGGATCCCAAGCCTCCTACTTGGGCAGTCTTCCCTAATCTAATAGACACAGGACAAATAAGGCTCACTTTTGACACCCTCTGCAGTGGGTGGCACTTGTAGACAGAGGTGAGAAATCACAATTTAAAACGTCATGCCTGACCTCCCCCCAACAGCTTTTAATAAAGAGGTGGCAGTTCCACATCGGAGAATGGCATTGGAACAGGGTGAGTAACGAAGATCGCTGCCTTACTATTGGGGATACTATTCTTATCTGTCTGTAATCCAGAGAATAACACTCATGTAGCCTTACATTCTGTGAGGTAGGACAAGCTACCCATTTTTTTAATCTGTCTCAATCATATAAAACTTTCATGATAATGTTTTCTTTTTCTATAAAGAGTAAGACAATATGGTCTGTGGTGTTGTTTGTTTTTTTTAAGAAATAGCATTTCTTTTCTTGAGTCTTTAGTACTCCAGCTAAGTTCTATTTACTTAAATGGTATGTGGGAGAAATACTTATGGTATGTCACCCACTTTTATTTTGTAGGTCACAATAAATGTGTTTATGTCCAAAGTGTAACCTTGGACATTTTTACTGTATGTTTGCAAATAGATGTCCTGCTTGCCAGGAGATCCTAATCAGGTAAAAGTCAACAGAAGATGTTTTGCAGAGATGAATTTGATTTAACTTTTGATCTATGGATTTTTTTCTCTGTGTAAAAACCTATATAAACTGGACACACTGACAATAAAGACATAAGTCATGCTGAGATAGAGAGACAGCACTGCTGTCTGTCAAGTATGCTTCTCTGAATATTCATAGCTCGTCTTCTTTCCTAATTTGGCAACCCAATCACATCAGACATCACATATTGCAATATTAATTATGATGCTCCGAAGAGGGACCCAGGCAGGCGGAAGATCTTGGTCAATCGGTCAAGCGAGAGATAGTCATCATTTTTACAGACAAAAAATAAGCAGCTGTCAGTAAAGAATTTTTTTCCCACATTATAATTTTCTCTCTCCCAATGTCAACTTCTTGGTCTGGGTGAGTTGCGATCAAAGAATATAGTTAGAAGTCTGGTCTAAGAACTTTGATAAATATATGATAAGATGTGACTGTGGCTGAAGATATACATGTGTTGCTAGAAGAGAGATCAGTTGTTGAATGGTTGTGAAATACAAGACATAGAGGGTGTCTGAAAGGGAGTATATAAATTGACTAGTGACACATACATAAATGAGGGACAAATAATACGTTTTTGAATAATGAGGCATCCCAGGCAGACACAGGGTGAAAGAAATATAACCAACAGGAAAGTACGTTGGGAACACAATTAAGTTTATGGAGTACTGTTAAAAAAAAAACTTCCTAAAAAAAAAAAAAAGTGTCAAAAGAGATTTTATTCTGAATACACCACTAACTCATTGTGTGGCGAGTGGTCTGAATGAAACCTGGTGAAATAGTGTTGGCAGGGATTTTTGAAAATCAAGGGCAAGGACAGTGTAAAGTGATCGCATATTCTCAATGTGTTGATTGCAATAATAGAGATTGTGCATGGAGAGGACAGATGTATAGAGATTGTGTGTAGTGTTGAGCGATTATTATCGACAAAGTTGAAATCGGCACAGTTTTTATGGTGATCGGATTTTTTAGATCATGCGATAATTTAGGTTAAAATCTGTGCATCATCTATTATGATCGCACCTTTTTCGGCGCTTCCTGTAATTTTGGCGGCCAGCAAATAGATTACGAATAGAGCAGGGTGAGATTTTGGGGGTTTGGAGTCATGATGGGATTTTTTGGTTTTCGATTGGGGGAAAAAATCCATGACTCGTTTTCTAAACGGGTTTTTCCTGTTCAGCCCAGTGTCCCTGCGCTCAGAGAGAAGGACGTGCGCTCTGTTGTGTCCAACAGTCAGCAAAATTTTTTATATTTCTTCAAGAGAAACCTCTACTTTACTGGATCCTTACAAATTAGTTAGATTAGAGATTTAAAATTTTTATATAGTTAGGTAGAGAATTTTAAAGGAGCATCTACTGCTGTAAAAGTCCCGTGGGGGAGGGAGGGGGGCCCCCCCCTGGGGGAGAACAAAAAAGCTCTATAAAGAATAGGGAAAAAAATTTCCCAAAAATTTGGGGACATTTTGAATGGGCTTTTCCCCCTTTTTTTTGGCGTATATGCGCCTCCCGGCCCGAATCCCCTGTCGGACGGGGGTTCAGTTTTTTCGCAGTGGTTCGTCACTTTCGCTCGCCCCGATGATTTAATATTTTTTTTTCTTTTACCCCCATATTATTATTCATTTTATTACACATTGGGGGACAACTTCTGTAGTTTTTTAAATTTGATTTGGGCCATGTACAGTTTTTTCAGTTGCATTAGAAAACCCATAGGAGCGTCGCTGTTCCCCCTTTGGCCCCCAAAAATAAGGCCCCCTTTTTAAATTTTAGCCAATCACAGAGCGGGCTCAGAATTTTTTTCCCCCAAGAACTCGTGAGAAAATAGCCGCGCTCTGATTGGCAAAGTTGGAGAGCCCCCGCCCTTCAACCAACAGCCTTTTGCATTTTTATTTTTTTTGAACTGTCCCGCCTTTGAATATGATTGGTCAATTTTTTCCTGGGAAAAGGGACATTGTCGTCCTATCTGATTGGTCAATTCTCCCCTGGGTTTTAAGAATGGGACATTGTCGTTTAAAAATAGATTGGCGGGTTTTTATGCCGACCAAGAGAATAGCTTAAACAATTTGAATTACTGTTTTCCCGGTGTTCTCTCTATTGCAATTCCCTAGTGCGCCGGCTGGCGGGCAAACGCGTTGTTGGGTTTTTAACTGCTTTATTTGTAAAAAAGGGTTTGCTTTTATTATAATGTTTGCATTAATAAAAATGATTTTTTTTTTAATACTTTTTGCCGCACGGCGCTGAGAGCCGAGATTTCAGAGCCCCTTTTCCTAGACTATAAAGGGAGAAGTAGCTCGCGCTTGATTGGGGATAGACAAGCCACGCTAGTCAGCCAATAGCTTTTTTCTGTCTTTTTACTGTATTTTTAATTATCCCGCCGTGGATTCTGATTGGTTAAACTTCTCCTAGAAGAAGGGTCTTTGTCGCTCCTATTTTTTTAAAGGTCAATAATTCCCATAGGGTAGAAGGGTCTCGTGCTCCTATTTTTATTGGCTGAGTAGCCAAGTCCCCGGTACTTAACCAATACTCTTTTCAGCATTTTTTACTGTATTTTGAACTATCCCCCCTGGATTTTTGATTGGTCTAAACTTCCCCAAGGTTTTAATATTTTACTGTCGCTCCTATTTCAATTGGCGGTTTTGTCCGACCAAAACAGAATAGCTTTTGATTTTTAATTACTGTATTTCCTGGCAATTTTTCCCCAAAATCCTAAAATTTTTGAATTAGGATATTGGAAAGTGATTTTGTTTTTGTATTTTTTTTTTTTAGTTTTAGCTCTTTTTTCCCGAAATGTTTAACGCTTTTAAAAGGGGATTTTTATTTATACCCGCACCGACATCTGGAATGATTTCTCGCCGCTAAAACCGTCTGATGGAACAGTTTTTTCGGGGAGCCCCCACAGTCCTAAGTCCCGCACTGCGCCCCTGTCCCCCCATTTTTGGGCCCCACCACCTGGGGGGGCGGGCTTTCCCCCCATGTATGAGTCACTACCTCCGTCGCCGAATCCAGGCGCAGCCCCCCCACTGCGCCTCGGAGCAATGCCCTAAAACACAGGCGGGCGCGGGGACTTTTACATTTTATGTATGAGCGCGCCGGGGCCCCCCCACATAAATCGACGCAATTCTGCCCCAAAACTAGCGGAAAGGTTTCGCCCCGACCCCCCGGGATTTTAACATGTGGCCCCTAGTGTAGACATTGCAAAAGCTTTTTTATTAAATTTTTTTATTGAAAATTTCCCCGGATATTGGGCAGTGAACTTATAGGATACACATCTTTTCTAGTAACTGCAGGGGTTTTTTGTTAGGTGCAAAACCCCTTTTTTATCAGTATACATTTAGATGGTTTTCATCTTCAATTTTTCCCATTCCACCCTTTTTTGATATATCCCCTTGTACTTTAAAATTGAATCAAAGTCAGCACGGTTTTATAGGTGCCAAAAAATACCTTGTATTATCCGAATAAATTTCAGATACGTGTTTTTTGCACTTTTTCCCAGTCCAGATTTGTTGATAGACCACCTTGCAGTTACTTTGAAATCCAAAAATTGTGTAGTTACCACAGGTGAATTGATAGGTGCCAAAAAATACCTTTTATTTATCCAAATACATTAACAGATACGTGTTTTTTGTACTTTGGTGCACTACAGCTTTGTTTTCCATTGAGGCACCTTGCACTTAAATGTGAATACTGTAATTATTTAGTCACCACAGGTGAAATTGATAGTGCCAAAAAATACCTTTTATTATCTGAATACATTTCAGATACGTGATTTTTTCACTTTGGCGCAGGCCAGCTTTGTTGAAATAGAATCTACTTTGCAAGTTATATTTGAATCCCAGCAATTTTGTTTTGATTTGAGGGATCTTTGAGATAGCTGTGATTTGGCCGTCTTTTAATAAGAGACTTTCCAAAACTCATCATAACCTTCTCAAATTTTTATATTTCCTGAACATGGAGCTAAATTCAGGTGGTAAGCAAGCCAAAGAGGGGTGGTAGGACATGGAGGTAGAGGTTACGATAAAAGGTGTCCTTCCAGAGCTGGCGACAACACGCATGCACAGCGGACATCAGTTCAGGACCGTCAGGCCTGTCATAGCTGGGTCAGGCCCTGTGAATCTCAGTTAACGAACAGCGTCGCCAATCTGTCCTTCAGTGGATTAATGCCAACCTGCATCCAGTCAGTCCCTTACCTCCTCATCCTCCCAGTCACGGTCCACAAATGTCGTCATGCAGCATCACCACATCCGCAACATGAAGCAGCCCAAATGTCAACTCGTGTACCCCCACTGTGGATAATCCCATTTGTCTGAAGACCTCTTTGATGACAAAATGCGGTTGGGGTCAGAAGCATGTTTAAAATGATTCAATAGGACACAAAGAGGATGATTTTTCTGCTCTGACGCCCAGTTTACAGATGCCATCAGAGGAGGAGAAGGAAGCCGGGCCAATCGGCAAAAATCCCGGGCGGTCCGGCAACGCCTTTGCAGTCCCCCACTTGCTTGTTAGCCCGGCAGCTCCTGGATGCAGAATGGTCAGGACGACAAAGGGTCCACCTTGTGTTGATGATGACGACATTGTGATCCAACGTGGTTTCTTTCTCAACGCAAATTTGCTTGCGATGCGCTTCATCACTGACGAGGAAGAAGACATGGTGTAGTGTCATAATGGTTCCGCCTCAAAAGTGGATGAAGGCGTCGCAGAAGTCCCGATGATTTAAAGATTCCGCCAGCCATCGGTCCAGCGACGAAACCCCGCTCCTCAGTCTATTGTCGGCCGTCAAAAAGTCCAGGACCTCTTCATAGCCTGGGCCAGTGCTTTGACCAAGCCCTCTGATTCACGCCATCGATGTCAAAAGCCGCCTTTGCCTGTAAACTGCAAATTAAAGGCAAGAACCTTCAGGTGGATAACCACCACCAACATGTCTAGTCACATGCAGCGAAATGCATGATTGAAAATGGAGGCAAACTTGGCAAAAAATGCCCAGACGACGCGTTCACGTCCAACCACTGTCACAACCCTCTGTCTCCTCCTCCTCGCGCCACCACCAAGCGTTCCTCAGCTGCCCAAATCTTCAGAGTCATGATCAGGGATCAGCCTCACCGCTTCAGAGCCTTCCACTCGTCGCCCGATACCACCAGCAACCACCAGATACCCATCCTACCCCTTCTGCCTTCCGCATTTGACGACCTGCACCCGTACACGCCAGTTATCACCAGCGGTCTTTCTGTCTTTCACAGGTTTGGGAAGCAGAAGTAAACAACTTTAACCACCCAAACCATCCCAAAGCCAAAAGCCTGAATTTCGGCGATTGCCATGGCTTTTGGCACCTTTGGAAATGTTGCCTTGTCCGTCTGGTGACACAGATGGGGTTTCCGCCACTGTCAAATGGCCCTTGCCTGCCCCCAATACCAGAATCCGAGCAGGCATTTCTTGTGCCAGAAAACCGTCCCTGCCCTGGCCAGCCACTGTCGTGCTAAAATTTGAAGCGTCGTTGTCTGCATCTGTGTCCGAAAAAGACCATCTGACCACCAGACACATGGACTTAGTAAGCATGACCAAGGCCGCTATAATCCTTGTGACGAGCACACTGGTGTGACTGGGTGGATGTTATACTCCAGGGGGTGTGACGGTGGCGTCTCGAGGCCTCGGCGCACGCTCTTCAAAACCGCAGGATGGTGCAGGGTGTTCTTTCCCCCAAGGTACCTCTGGTGGGCCAACACTGCCCAGAGGAAACCAGGCCGTGTTTGAAATTAATCTGTCTTGGAGACCGTCCACACAAGGTACAGGAGCTGGTGGACGGCCTCCCGAACGAGACAGAGCGCAGGCTGGGGACAAGGAACCTTTGCCAGGCAGGATTGTGTGCTGATAACGGCGAAACTGGCTGCCGCCCTTAAGATTGGTTGCTGGAGCACATCCCATGCTGTGCACAAGTCCATGAACCTTTTCGTCCAGAAATTTCTAAAGAGCATACCGCTGGTCTGTACTGCCGTGCTGAGGAAGGCTCGAAGATCGTAGTGTTCTCGCATCTTCCGTTCGTGTCGGCTACCCAGCTTCGTCCCGCTGGCTGCGTATGTCAGCGTCACACGGCCTCCCCGTTCAACCGTCTCATTGTTGACGTGGCAACACGCTGGAATTCCATACCCTCCACATGCCACATCTATTTGTGGCAGCATGCGTCAATGCCCATTACGCAGTACGTAAGTGACACATGGCCTGACAAGCATCGGTGTCGGACCTCGGGGTGTGAGCCACCGAGAGTGGAGGCAGGTGAAAGAGCTTCTGCACCATCCTGTGCTCAAGTTTGAATAACCAGCAAAATGGTCAGTGCGGAAATGCCCTTTTTCAGCATGAGAAAATGTGGTGATCTTAGTTCCTGGGTAAACGATCATTGGACACTTGAAACAACAGGACCCGCCAGCGACAGGAGGAGGAGAGACGGACACAGATGCTGACACGGACCTTCTCTTCTCAAAGCCACAAGGCCGACAGTTTTTCACAAATTTCATCGGTCCTTCATTAGCAGTGTATCGGGATTTCCATACAAGTTCAAGGCAGCGCATCAGCTTCAGGGTCATCATCTCAGGCAAGTCAGGGCTGTGTTGAAGCTGTGCGGGGTAACAAGCGGAGGAGGAGGAGAGGAGGAGGAATTCCTAGACACCGATGTTACCCGACGTCCCTGCTTGGAAAGAGGTTGGCGGCGAATTTTGAGGCGGAGGAGGAAGAGAGGTAAGATCAATTTTGTGCTAGTGCCCCACACCCAGATGGCTTGGGAAATCACAAGGCTCCAACTCTCACATGATTGCTTGGAATGCTCCATTTCCTCCAACATGATCCTCTGCATGTAAGGCCATCAAAATGAACAACATTACTTGGAGAGGCCACCCTCCGATCCCCGGTACAAAACAAAACTCAGCACTTTCCTTCCACCCACCCATTAGAGAGTAAAAATGCATGAAATTGTGGAGACCTTGCTGATTGATCAACGATGACATCTGTTTGCGTTCTGCTTCACGTTCCCATAATGTCACGGTGGAAATCAACATCGGCGGCGTTACAGCCAGTAGAGTGCCAAGTAGGCGAGCAGCAGGCAGGCGAGGTGGCAGAAGCCTAATGTGTGACCTCTGGCAATCTTTGTTAACACCGTCGACCAACGCATGCAATGCAGGCACACATCCAACACACAGAGATCAGCTTAAGATCAAGGTGCTCACAACTAATCTGCGTCTCATACACCGATGTTTTTGGTATGTGTTCCGGACCCAATAGACTTCTTTTATCCAAAATGGACGGAATGGTCCCGAGCTGGGCCTTCACGCCCATAGAGGTGTTTGGTCCGTGCCCAGCGCCAGCGTCATATCTGACTGACCTCAGCGACAGCTGGAGGAGTCCATTACAGACAAACGCGATCCGGCTTTTTCCCACAGATAATGTGGATCGTTTGAACTTTCATCAAGATGAATCCAGGCATGGATCCTGTATGATGTTGTGGCCCCAATTGCCGAGGTCCCAGAGATTAGTTTGCCGCTGGTCTACTCACATTCCTGTTTCAAACAGAAATGAGTCCCTGCTTGAAAACTTTTTTGTTTTAAATGAGTTCATTTCCATACTGCAATTTTATTCTCTGTTTCCCAACAATTTCATTTTGCTGGTTTTGCTGTGGAGGAGACGTGTAAAAGAACCAATGGTTTCATGACAACACCGTATTCCATTTACTCAACTTTATCTTAAGAAATATTTCGCATTGTCAATGGTATTTTGAGGTCATGGGTTGGCTGTGAGATACAGCTATAATTTATGGTCCTATTGCACAGAAATGTGGCTTTTAATTGGCATTTCTTCCCTCACAATTTTTAATAGTGGCTAGATAGACCATAGTTTATAATTTATTGGGTGTCATGTACTGCTGTGAGATACAGCTATATATAAGGTCCTTTTGTAACCGGTAAATGTGGCTATTTTAGTGGCATGTTCTTCCCTCACAATTTTTAACATGGCTAGAGAAGTCATTTTAAAATTTTTTGTGTCATGCTGCATTGAAATTCAGCCAATACTACAGGTCCTATAATAAAAAAAAAATTTATTCTAACTGACATTTGTTCTTCACAATATGTCAAGAAGTGGCTCAATGGTGAATGTGCTTTGTCATAAACCTGAATAGGTAGGACACTGTTAATGGACACATATTGCAAAATGAACTTGTTTTTGCAAGATCTTTAACATAGCTATCAATCCCTGTATTGAGACAACCCATTTAATACAATTAAAAAAATATAAACAAACATGGTGGGATTTCCATCTATTTTAAAAAATATTTATCTAGAAATTAAACTACTAAAAAATTTGCATGGTACAAAAAGCGTGGTAAAAAAATTACTTCTGAATTGTACAAGGGAGGTAAAAGTGAAAACATGACCAGATTAGGTTATTCATAGGACATTGAGTATGGAGCACAGACAGAGAACAAAGTACAAAGACAATTTCCTCAGCACCTTGATTAAAATGAAAAAATAATGCCAAGAAAAAGGCACCTGGGTGGAACAGGAGCGTTAACCACCATATTTCCCAAGTGAATCTCAATTGATCCGCACTCATACGGAGGGGCCAAGCGCTAACCCATGTCTTGACTGTGTACTGAGGAAGGCTGGAGTTCTCCACTTCCGTTCCGCACTCTGTTTCTTTCAAAGCACGACAGTTTTCGTTGCTTCGTCATCAGGGCATTTTAACCTGCAAGTTAATGAGATGACGTATCCAGCCTGGGCTCTCACCGCACCCAGTTAACTCCGGCCCCTGGGTCATGGCTGTGGGCACAGACAGGAATAGTCAATGTCCAGTTCAACTAAAATGGTGGTTGAAAAGACTCCTTTTTCTGGCACTTTTTAATCTGGGGTCAGACAGGTTTTAATGGTCATACTGTGGCCCCAGGACAGGGACAGATATATGTCCAGTTCAACTAAAATTGGTGGTTGAAAGACTCCTTTTTCCCGGCACATTGTTAATCTGGGGGTCAGACAGGTTTAATGGTCCATACGGCGGTCCAGGGACAGTTTCTAGGTCAATGTCCAGTTCAACTAAAATGGATGTTGAAAGACTCCTTTTATCCGGCACTTTTTTAATCTGGGGGTCAGACAGGTTTAATGGTCATACTGCGGTCCAGGACAGGTTCTAGTCAATGTCCATGAAACTAAAATGGTGGTTGAAAGACTCCCCTTTTTCACAGCAACTTTTTAATCTGGGGGTCAGCAAGTTTGGGCTTCATCTGTGGCCGCAGGACAGGGATAGTCAATGTCCAGTGAAACCAAAAATGATGGTTCAAATAATACTGCCCTCTGGCACTTTTTAATTTTGGTGGAAGCAGTTTTAAGGGTCATGCATGTTAAGTACAAGACAGGGATAGTGAATGGTGTGTGACTTTTTCTGTGGCTTTTAATACCTAAGTGATGTGCCCAAGAGTGTAAGCAGGTATCCATTCTGATCTGTTGTGGCTGTTAAATCCCAGCTCTCCAGCCCTGGTTTGGGTGTAAGAAATGAAGGTGTTGTTGCTGCCTCCCCATAGACTTTAATGGTCATCGCTCATAATCGACTGCTCACTATCGAAAAACCTTATCGATGGTGGCCGACTATCGCCTATCGCCCGATGTCGATAGCCAACGTAATCGCTCAACACTAATTGTGTGTGTAGATTGAAGGAATTTCTGAAGATGCGAATGAATGTCTCCAGAAATGAGCAGAACAGACCAATGTCTGATTGCAATTTTTACCCTTCTCTTTTTGTTGTTTATTGTGTGGCTATTATGAAAGATAGTGATTGACCAGAAAAAGGGATTCCTGATAGCCCATTTGATCAAGTTTACAAAAGATGATATTACTCCCAAAGAAGGAGAATAGATACTATTTAGCAGAAGATAGATTTAATCTTGTTCGAGGGAGGAGGAACTAGATAGGCAAGTTAGTTGTACCATAATAAGTGAAAAAGTTGATATTGCAGCTATTGAAAAAGTAGGATTTTTTTTTTGTGGACATAATTTATGTAAATGTTGTGATTGCTCACCAGTCCAAATTTTTTTTTTTTAGTACTGGAGAGTTTTTTAATATTAAGTCTTACTTGACATGTGCATCGACATTTGTAATTTATGTACTGATGTGTATATGCAGGGTACAGTATGTGGGAAAAACTACTTTGAAACTGTCAAGAAGGGTAATAAATCACCGCTGTAATGTTAGACATAAAAAATACTCCAGACATTTTGTGGAGAAACATCCGGGAGTTGAACCGGTTTTCTTTGTTCAACCAATAGATAAGGTGGATAGTGAGGACCCAGATTGCCATAGGAAACTGGCTAGTAGGGAAATTTCCTGGATCTATGAACTTCATACCCTCACACCTCATGGCTAAAGTGAAGCGCAGGATGCTATAGAATAGAACAATAGCATAGTGGTTAGCAGAGTGAACTGTTAAGTAGATAGTGGGAGTTCAATTCCCGGTGGTTACAAAAAAATTTTTGCACATGTATTATGTTTTAAATTGGCATATGTTTAAATTTAAGTGTAATTTATATATTTATTGTGAAATTTTTTTGGTCATTTTTTGTATAGTGGTTGTAATTTTGTATTTTTTATTTGGATTTTTTTTTAAAGAAATTTTAAAAATATTTATGTTTTTTACACTTGGGGGACTTTTTGTTTGTTTATTTTTTAATTTTCCATGGTGTTAAAAAGTTTCCCTTGTAATATTTTAAACTTTTAAAGCCTCGTTTCAGCATTGGAACTTTTTAAAAGCCCAGGGTTTTGTTTTTTTTTGGGTTTATGCCTGGGGGAAGGGCTGGGGAGCTTATTTGCAAACGCGTAGCTTGCCTGTTTTTTTTATTTTTTAAATTTAAATTAAAACAAAAATTTTAAATTTGATTGGGTTTTTTTTTTAAATTTTACTCTGAAGGCACATGATCCCCCTTTCTATTTGGGGGAATTTTTAAAAATTTGGGTGAATTTCTTTGACCCGATTTAGGGGTGATTGAATCTTGCCCGAGGGGGGAAAAAACTAACTAGGTGTAATGACACCAGGGGGATAGTGATTTTTTAAACCTTTTAGAATTTTTTCAATTTCCTTTTTGGGCCGCCCTAGTGGGCAGTTTTTTTTTCGAAAACAATTTTTGGGAAAACTGGTTGAAAAAAAGGGAAAGGGAAAAGCCTAAAAGCTAGACTGCCGTAACCTAGTGAGGAGAAAAAGGGAAAGGAGGAAAATTTAAGAATATCGGAAATTAAAAAAAGATTTTTAATGCCCAAAAAAGGGGGGGGGTTTTTTTCCCGAGGGAGGATAAGTAAAAAAAAACCTTAGAAAAAAAACAAAGATTAAATTTTCGTGAAATTTAACCGGGGGCCCAAAAAAAAAAAAATGGAAAGAACGTGCTATGGCGGGATTTTTTTGCCTTATATTTTTAAAAATAAATGTTATAATGATAATCAGAAGAAAAAGGAAGAAAACCCATGAAGAAATCACCACCCTATTATAGGCCGGGGAGATGGATCTGTTGATTATCCCATCACCCAAAAACCCATATTTAAAGGGAGACTTGTCCCAATTTTGGGGGGCCCAACCCGAACAAATTCCGAAATTGGCCCCTGTATCCAAGGTACTCACCCCAAGAAACCCAGGGAAGATGGGACCCACGGTTTCTTCTGTTACATTCCAAGGATATATAATCCACTTCTGACGACTGCAAAAAAGCCACTGGGAGGGACATCCACACCATTCACAACCCTAGACATGTGGGAGGACAGTATTAGTCAGTTTACCTTGGCATCCAGTTATGCTAAGCCCCAAGATGAAGGATAAAGAGGGGGGGAAAACCCAGGAAATTCCCCCTTTCAAGTCTCCTCGCCCAAGTCCCCACAAATTTTAAGGTGACGGGAGTACCAACGGGGAGTCCGGGAGAAAAGTTATTTAAATTTAAAAAACAATTTCCCCAAAACCAAAAGCATCCCCTACACAATATGTCAAGTAAATTGGCTCAGATACCCCCCTACGGGGGTTTTACGGGATAGCCCTAGGGGGGAAAGCCTTCATCGGCCCACTTTCGGGAAAAAAAATGAAAGGGCCCCATAAAAAACTAAAAAAATTTCCCGGGGAGGGTTGGTGAGGGTTTGCATATAAAAAATTTCGGAAAAGTTACTGGGGCTGTTCATGAATTGGGCACAGGAAAAAAAAGGGCAGGGGCAAAAAACCCTCACAGATGTGACCCAAGAAAAAAGGGGAAAACATATGAAAAAATTATTCAAAATTACGATAAAATTTTTACAGACATGGGGTTACTTCCCAAAATTTAAAAAACTGGATTTTTAGCTTTTACGGGGTAAGCTTTTAAAGATGGTTTTAAAAAGGCCCCTAAGGGAAGGATGATCAAGGCTAGATTTCATCGACCCCAAAATTTTTTGTTTACGGGCAGAAAAGGGGTTTAAAAAACAAAAAAATGGCAATTTAAGCCAAAAGGGTTTTGTAAGGGTTTGAAGTTAAAAAAGACAAGCTACAGTTTTTAAAAGAAAAAGGGTTCCCTTTCCCCTAGGACTTTTTGGGCCCAATGAGAGACACCTGGGGGGGACAAAATACAAAACCAAAAAAGGGCCTGACCCCTCCCAAAACCCTTTGGGCCACTCCGGGAAACTTTTCCTGGTATATATTGTAAAACCCCTATTTTGCTCGGGCTTTTCTGTGCCTGCTCTGGGCAAACCTGATTATGACAAGCCATTCTCACTGTACTAATAGTTGCCTTCCCAATGGAACCCTTTAAACACAGTCACAGGGGCATAAAGCAAGATCAACACCACACAAACCAGCGTGTAGTAAATTTACTGTACAATATGTTTCAGAAGCCCGGGGTTTAGACTACCTCACCCCAAAACCCCACATTGCAAAATTTGGTCTTTGGCTTTCTTGTCAGGTGAAACCCCGGGAACTTCTCCAGGGTTTCAGCTATGCCCCCCAGGGGTGCTTTAATGATGCCCCCCAAAATGTCACACTGACCCCGGTGTAAAGTTTGGGAACCCTCCACCCTTTTTCCCCCTTAACCTTGACCAAAGGGGGGAGGGTGGTAGGAGGAATAGAGATGAGATAGATGAAAAAGAACAAAATTGTATGGCCCAAGAAACAACAGGATTTGCCCATATGAAAGACACTGATCACTAATCCATATTTTTAGTTTTTTTGTTGGTGGATCAAAGGTACCAGGGGGCAGCATTTTAAGACACTGGATATTTGGGTTTTAATCTTTGCCAACTGGGTTTTAAAAAAAATAACCCACTCCCCCCTTCATGCTTTAGGAAGCAAAATTTAAGGAAACCCGGGGTAAAAGGGGGAAAAGGGAAAAAATGTTGGTGCCTTTGGGGGCCGGGTTGTTTTCCCAAAAGGCTTTGGATTATAAAAGTTCCAAGCAAAACCACCAAAAAATGGTCCCAAAAAAAAAAACCCAAAGGGGAACCCCTTTGGGAGCAAACCGGATTGGCAAAAAATGGGCGGGTTTTGTGGAAAAAAAAACAGGGTTAAATCCCAGGTTTTACAAAAAGTGGCAGAAAGACCCTGACCCCCTGGGGGAAAATTTAAGATTCCCCGAAAGCAAAAGGGGAAAAGGGGGAGTTTTAAAAAAACCAAACGGGGCCCCCAAATTTGGACCCTTTTCCACCAGTCCCAAGCCCCCATGTATTCCTTAAACAACAAATTTGGGCTGCACCCAGCTTTAGCGCTGCTGCAGCCAGGTACTCCCAAGCCTGTATGACAATCATAGGAAAAGTAGTAAAAAGTCCCCCTAAACCCATCTTTAAATGTTTTAAAACCCTTCCCAAAAGCAAAAACCCATTTAAAACAAACTTCCCAATTTAAAGGGGAAAAAATTTAATTTTGTCCTTGTTTGCATATACCTCTTTTCATGTTGCCCTGAAGCTTTCCTTTTCAAAAGTAAAGAAAACTTCCCAAAAAATTAAATTTGGAGAACTACCAAAAACAATTAAAAAAAGACAGAGGGAAAACACTTCCAAAAGGGGATCCCTTTAGGGAAGTGACAAAGTGCATTAGGTATAGAGAAGGCCTTTCACATCCCTTACCATCCTAAGAGCAGCTTAAAGGTAGAGAGATTATAAGAAATGTTAAAATTGGGAAAAAGCAAAAAGGATGGAAGAAACAGGAAAAGTCAAGGGAAGAGTGTTTTCCCCTAACCCTATTTTAATGACTCTTATAAAAAAAAAAAAAAAAAAACTGTTTTCCCTTTTTAAGATTTCCCGTTTAGTACCCCCCCCCCAAGAAAGGGCCCCAAAACCAGCAGGCTTTTAAAAAGCAACCGCCCGTATTAAAAAAAAGGGAAAGTTACAGCCTTCCTTTAAAAACCCCAAAATTGTACATAAAAAAATCTTTTATTGCATTTTAGATCTTGATCCATAACCCCAAGCCAGGGGGACCCGGGTATCTTTGGGTAGTCCCTTTTTTAAAAAACCCTGAGAAGGAGCCTCAAGCCCCTTATGATGGCCCCTTCCCAAATCCCGAAAGACAACAGAAACCAGAATAAAGAAACTGGGGCCCCCCCAGCCACTGCAAAAGGGTCACTCCCCGTTTTAAAAAAAGGAAGATGAAGAACCCCCGTTTTTAACCCTTTTCCGGAAAAGGCCCATTTTTGGCTGATAAACACTTTGCCGACCCCCTGGGTGTTCCCTTGGGGCAAAAATAATTCCTTCAACTTTAGACTTTTTTTAATCCCTTTTTGGAAAAATTCAGGGAAAAAGGGTTCGTGTTTTTTGGATATTTTCTCACACCCCGGGAGTGCCAGAACGTTCATAACAACGTTTTTTGCTAACCTGGGGGGAACTGCCACCATGTTCCCTTAATGGGCCCAACCTACGATTAAGGATAATTTCTTGTACCTTACCTTACAAAGGTTTTAGGGGGGGTGGGGTGACAGGCTCTTTTCCCCTTGGGGGCTTTATTTCATTGAGTTTTTTAACCCCGGGTTCGGGCGTAAAGTTACCCCCAAAAAGGGGAATTTCTTATAAATTTCAGGCCCTTCCTTTTTCGGGGAATGCAGCAGGAAAAAAATGAAGCTTTTAAAAGAAAAAGTTCCCGGGCTCCATGGCTTAAAACCCCATTTATGTACTTAGGAAGCCCTTTAAGCTCAAAGGGGGAAATGAAAGGGGAAATACTTATTGGGAAGTCACCTTTTTACCCCCACCTATATTTTTTAGTCACAAAATGTGTTTTTAAAATTTCCCAAAAATAACCTTGGACATTTTTGCTATATTTCCCTTTAAAAAACGGGTTTTCCTGTGTGCCAGGAGGGTCCTTTCAGGCAAAAAAAAAAAACAAAAACTCAAAAAAAAAATGGGGGTTTTGCTGAGATACTTAGTAACCCCGTTTTTTTTTTTTGGAAATTTTTAATTTAATTTTATTCCTTTTGGTTTTTTTTTGGAAAAAACCCTTATTTAAACTTAAAAGGGAAAAAACCCCCCTTTTAAAAAAAAAAAATATGCCAAATTTTTTTTGAATTTTAGAGACAGGGCCCGGGTTTTCCTCCCTGGTTGCTTCTCAAGGGGACTCGTACTTTTTCTTTCCTAATTTGGCAACCCAATCACATCAGAAGCTGCATATTGCAATGTCATGGTGCTCAGCTGCAATACCCAAAAACAAGAAGGGGAAAAAAACGGCTTTTTCTCTCTTAAATAATTTTGATACTTTTATTTTCTTCAGAAAAACCCTTTTGAATTTCAGGCAAAATTTGATGCCCCAAAGAAGTCAAGGGAATAGCATTTACTTTGATACAGGACAATTTTTTTCTGACAAACTTTTCTATTATGCTTTTATATTGTGTAAACCTTTTTTTCTTTTTATGTAAAAAGTAAGCTTTATCCCTAACTTTTGTTCTTTTTTAAAAAATTTTCAGGTGGGTTTCTAATGGATAAGGTTTTTTTTATAAATTTAAACCCAAAAAAAAAAATAGGATGTTTAATTTTTTGCTGTTGACTGCCCCCGAGAAATTTTAATTATATAGGTCTATCTGTGTAAATAAAATAACACATTAAATTTTCTCTTCTTCATCCCAGTAAAATTTTTACAGGGTGTCTAGGGTTTGGGGCCTGTTTTATTAAATTTTTTTAATTAATTTTGTGGTACAGAAGCACTTTTAAAAAAAATTTTTTCCCCTTTGCTTTTTTACAGAAATGTTTTTCCCCAACCCTATTTCAGGCTCATACATCCTGTTTAGGGCAAAAATTTTTGGGAGTTTTTCGCCAAATTTTAGCTCTGGGTTTGCTTTTTTATTTCCCATCTTGCCCATTTATGGGACTTTTGGGGGAATTTAAGGGAAATTTTTTAAAAAAAAACCCGTCCAAGCAGGATTTGGGTATAAAAGTGAGCTAATTTGGGCGTATTTGTCATTAGATGAAGCTTTAAGGGGGCATTCAAAAATATTTACTATTATTTCTAAATTTATCTAATTGTAAAAATTTAAGAATAAAAATATTTTTTTATAATTTTTTTAAAATTTAGTTAAAAATTTTAGACCGGTGAGGCGACTAGTGTGATTTTTTTTAATATTTACACTGTTTACCATGGATTTAAACCCCCCACCCACATGGGGAATAGGTTACTCCTGAAGCCAGCAAGTGGCTTTTTAAACGGGTCCCCCTACACCCGCCGCCCCCGTGTTTGGGCCCAACTGGGAGTTAAAAACCCGGTGGTTACAGTGTGGGATAGGGTCGCCGCCCCACCCGCACTGTTTAACCCCTTAGACGGCGCAACAAAGATGGCTGCAGCGTCTAAATCAATGAGAAATGGTGCCGTACCCCATTCCTCCCTGCGATCGGGACACCAACGGTGAAATCTGTGTGTCCCAATCACTGACCATGGCAGTTGGTAGCCTTGTGAAAGCTTCAACCGCTGCCATGTTTTCGATTTCCCCACTTCTGGCCCCAAGCAGGAAGTGGGAAAACCGGCATATTTGTACACCCTAAAGCAGTGTTTTTCAACTCCAGTCCTAAAGACCAACCAACAGGTCAGATTTTGAGGATTTCCTCAGCATTGCACAGGTGATTTCATTATTGTCAGTGCATTCTGCACAGGTGATATCATTATTGTCAGTACATTCTATGGGAGATCCTGAAAACATGACCTGTTGGTGGGTCTTGAGGACTGGAGTTTAGAAACACTGCCCTAATGCATTATATACCATGCATTAAGCTGTATAAATGATCGCACCCCCTAGTGGTGAAGCACCCTAGGGGGACTCAAAGGTAAATTAAAAAAAAAAAAAAAAAGTATTAAAAGTTCAAATCACCCCCCTTTTGCCATTTTACAAATAAAAAAAAATAAAAATTTACAAATAATTGGTATCGCCACGTCCGAAAAAGTCCAATCTATTAAAATATGACATCATTTATCCCGTACACTATACACTGTAGAAGAAAAAAGTTCCAAACACCAAAATTGCATTTTTTAGTCATTTCTTGTCTCATAAAACTTGGAATAAAAGCTCCTTCCTTTATTGGCAGGGAAACCTAGCACAATTTGACATGGCACCTCCTCTATGCCCTTCCTCCTGGGAGTAAACTATTTAAAACAGAGTTCTTTTTCTGTCAGCATACAGATTCTAGGGTTACCGTATATACTCAAGTATAAGCAGAGTTTTTCAGCACAAAAAATGTGCGATGGCCCGTGCTCTGGCAGGGACACTTCTGCTACAGGCGCCGTCGGTGATCTCTTCACCAGTAGGGGACACCTCTGGGAGCGCATACAGGTGAAGATACCACTGCAAAGTAGAGATGGGTGCCCCCTGCTCCGAGGGGGCTGGGGACGGCCGCAGTTTGGGGCGTCTGGGTTTCCGGCAAGGCAATGCTGTTCATCACCTCCCTGTGGGGCCTGATGACTCTTTTCTGCCGTGCCAGGACGGAGCGCCTGGGATTGAAGCAGCCAGGAAATAATTTTGTTTTTTGTTTTTAAAAAACCCCTCCCTTTAAAACCTGCCGGGGGACATAAAATTCCTAAACCGCTAGGGAAATAATGCCTAAAACCTGCCAAAGGGGAAAAAGACCTGTAGAACCGCCTTTTTGGGACAATACCCCCAATGGGGACAATTTTACTCCCTATAAATTTTCCTATGGGGACATAACCTGCCTATTACCGCTTATAGGACATATACCCTCCTTAACCTCCTATGGGAACATAACGCCTATAACCTGCTAAGGGAAAAATTAGCTCCAAAAACCTCCCTTTTTGGGGGACTTTCCCCTGTAGGGGTGACATATCCAGCCTATGGGTGACATATCCCTCCTAAACCCGCTTATGGTACATATCCCTGCCTATAGGACTATACCGCTTAAAACCTTTCCATAGGAAAAATAGCTCCTTAACCTGCCTAGGGGGGCATAACCTCCTAAAAACCTGCCTAGGGGGGGGACATTACCTCCCTAGGGGGGACTTTAAAACTCCTATACCTGCCTAAAAATTTAAATTGGTATAAAATTTTTTTTTTTAAAATTTACCAGAAGCCGCTGTATTTTTCAACCCTGGGCTTTTACTCGAGACAATAAGTTTTCCCAGTTTTTTGTGGCAAAAATAGGTGCCTCGGTTTATATTCGAGTATATAGGGAAATTTTTAAAGTTCCATTCCGTGACTGAATTGCAATAGCAAACAGAAACAAAATTCTTAGACGCTGTTGCATCTTTGTATAGGTTTCAGCAGATCATCTCTCCTACTCACCCCTCCCAACAACCACTGTTATTAAGATGCTTTGTCAAAATGACTGACCTTTACACATAACGAGCAACCCAATTGTTATGTAGCACATTGAAAGTTAAATGTATTCTGTTTTTTTTCATTAGCCCCTTTCAAAATTGTGAAGTCCAATTCCCGTAGCTAGAACACAACCCCCCCCCCCTTTCCCCCTGTTAGAATTTTATAGCATGGGTCTGTACCCGTATAGTTCCCTTGTGACAACCCATTTTCTGATAAGCCCGATTTTAAAGACCTAGCAAAACAATCCCCCCCAAAAATTTTAAAACAGATTCACCTTTGACCCCCCCCCACAAATAAACACTTTTATTGATCGGGCCCCCCCCAGAAGGCAGTCCGTGATTGCCTTAGTGACAATGTACGCAAAAACCCCATAAGACAATAAAGTGTACGCCCACCTCATCATAATTTCACCCATAAAAAGTGGGAAAATATAAAGAGAGGCGGAGAACCCTGGAGGGGGGTTTGGGGCCCTGGACAAAACAGCCTAGCCCCGGCCCCACTTGAGGGAGAGGGCTGATTGGGGTGTTTTCTCCGTTGCGCCCCCGGGGGGGGGGGGCACAAGGTGCCCGAATTTTCCCACTGTTAACCCCTGCCCACCTGGCACAGGGAACAAACAAGCTGCCCCCAGTTCTCGTTTAGTTAAAAGACCGGCCCCATTACTGACTTTAACAGGGTCGGGAAACCAACCGGGTACTATATACTAATAGACCGGGGGTTTTGGCGTGTGGGCCGAGATCAAGACGACAACCAGTTTAAAAGTTTAGATTTAAAACCTTTAAAGGGGGCACACTAGACAGGAATATATACAGAATGAAAATATATACAGGAAAAAAGTCAGGGGGGGCACATACAATTATGGTTTACAGACGAGGGCAGTTAAATGGGTTTAATTTACCTTTTGTTGCTTGGTTCGGGGCTCAAAATGGGGGGCTTATGTGGCCTGCGCTGTGTAGGATGCCCCGGGGAAATGCTCTTAGGTTTCCCCCCCCCCCTGGATCAACTAGAGCCAACCCGGCTCCTGCTTATATCGGGTGGGGACACCCACGTCGCAGCCCCTAAAACCCCCCTGGGACGGTCATGAACTCCTCCAAACCCGGGGGGTCTCCCGCGCCGGGATATGAAACCCCCGCTATCTTATGGACCCCCGGGGTCCGGTTTGATATCTCAGTCCCCATCCCCTTGGGAAAACCGGAAAGGGGCCCTGGCTGGGGGGATTCCTATTTTGAGATTGAACTCGCCATGCACCATTTATGAGTGGTCGCCTAAAAAAATCATAGAAATATCGGAGACGACCCATGGGTTGGATTTTTTTGAATCTTTAAAGCTTGAAGTTTGAGCTGCATTTGTTCAGTGCAAAAATAAGGGAAAGGAGAGTTTTTTGAGGTATCCAGATGCCCTGCTTCGAAATCCTACCGAAAGGCATTTACAATGGGTTAAAAATGGTAAATGGAGTTTCCGGGGGCTGGGGGCAGCTGTGATATTAAACTGATACAGAATTGGGGATGAGTCATATTTTGGTGGGTTCCCCTCACGGGCTCATAAGACATTTTGCACACTAAAACCCGGGGTTTTCTCCCTGGGGGTTCTTTTTCGTTGAGCTGTGTTCCTTTTCTTTCAACCAATACCCTTGGATCGGGGCTGAAACACCTTGTAAGTGTAAATTTTTTCCCAATTTTTCTCCCTTTTTTTTTTCATAACTGTATTGAGCTAGTCATGTTATTTTTATTATATTTTTGTTTATTAACATGAAAATCTTTTAAATATTAAAAGATTTATCGAAGTTTTTTTTTTGCCCCGGATCCTTTCCTTGAAGGAGTGTATTTTTTCTTTGGTAAGCTAAAGGGGCAGTGAGTTGGGACCTGTAAGCTTTTTTTTTACTGTTTTTTAGAATATCTTTTAGAATCAATTCCTTCCCGCTTTTCCCTTTTTGATTATTGAAGGAAGGTGGGGCAGCGTGTTTTTTTTTGGGGGGCTAAACGTTTTGTGGTGCGATTTATGCTTGATTCGCTACCTAGTGAGAAGTGGGCGCAATGTAAAATTTACCCCCATTACAGGGCCCCCCATCACGTGGGGAGTGTGTAGGGCAAATTGGGGGCAGCAGGGGGGATATTTTTTCTTTTTATTGCAGCATTAGTGTTTGGGTTTTAAGCAATTTTTCCCCTGCACTAAAAGACTGGCTGTATCTTTGTAAAGATTACACCATCTTCAAGCTAACGCAGTGCTTACTGGACATACCAAAATCAGTTTCCGCCCCCCTTTTTTTTTCTTTTCTATTTTTTTTGGAAAAAGGGTGCTTGCGGAAAAGGCAGCCCTGTATAAAAGAAAAACAAAGAATATCTCATCCCCTATGTGAGGAAAAGAGTCTTAATCCAGCGGAAAAAAAGGGTTTCACTGACCGTGAGCTCGTGGGCAAGATTTACAGCAGCGGGAAAAGGCCAGAGAACAAAAAGAAACGCACAGGCCCAAATTTGACGGAATTTGCTCCTGAAAAAATTTTTCCCCTGAGGACACCCGCAGGGGCATTTCCCTCGGGGAGGCATGGACTCTCCCCTTGGGCTGGTTTTTGCAGCAACTTGGGTTGTCCCCCTTATTTGCCCCTAAAACTGATCCTGCAATACCAAACCCGGCAGAGAGAGAGGCTGCAGCTGCTAAACGTCAGGCCGTGGGGGGGTCCCAAAGCCGGGCGGAGAAGAGCGAGAAGGGCGGCCGGCCCCAAGCAGCGAAGGGGAGAGCGGAGGCGCGGAGGTCAAGGGAGGGCCCTTAAGCTACAGCTGGACAACTTGAAAGGGGGGTGAGGCTTTGCCACGGCCTCATGCCCAGGTTAAAACCCTTTAAAACCCCGATGGAATATTTTCCTTGATGGAAAAAATGGGGCTTAGATTTTTCCCCTACGGGGTTTAAAAAGACTTGCAGACATATCATCCCCCAGAACAGTGGGCACGATATCTGACCCCAGGACTAAGGGGCAATGTTTGGGGTTTTTTTTCGGACCTCCACCAGACAAACGGGACTATAACGCCATAAAGAGAGTTTGGTCATAAAATATCACCTCACCCGGAGGGAAAATCGCAGGAAAATTTGGGGACCTCGAAAGGCCCCTGACAGCTACACCGAGTGGAGAGCACTTAAGTCCCACCTGAAAGCAATGGTTAAAGGATCTCTTTTTTTCCAGCTTTGTGCCGTTTAATTATTGGTCAAGGACAGTTTCTCCATATCTTCCTGCAGAGGTTCATCATTTTGTCTGGATAAAAGCCCAAGAGCCCAAAGACCCGGGGAAAAAACTGGCAGACTCGATTTGCCAACGGGATGCCAGAAGCCCGGAAAAAACCCCTAAGTCCACCTGAGGAGGGTAAGCCGCTGGGATTTCCCCTTCTCCTCCCCAGACACCTTGGCACCCCCTAGTACTCCGCCGGGGCCCCCGAGACCCACACCCCCATTGACTGACATGGCAAGTTTTATATCAACAAAGTGGGGCATGTTAGTCCCCTTTCCCCAAAAAAGCGGAGACCCCCGATCCCACAGCGCCCCCCGTAACAGGCCCTTCCCATCCTTTCTAACGGGACGCGGGAAGGGAAAGCTAACCTTCACCTTCACCGGGGGAAAAAAAGTCACCAGGGTTTCAAAAGACAGGTTGCAGGGGTGACTGTTGTGCTCCAGAGATGGTGGATGCTAGAAATATTTTTCCCCGGGAAAGACATGACCCCGACTGGATTTGGTGGAGCCGCCTGTTATACCCATGGCTCGGTTTTATCTGGACTGGGGAGGGGCCAGATAAGACTGGGTGTTTTTGCACTATCCCCTATTTCCCTTTTAAAGTTTGGATTTGGGGGTTTGCAAGCGAATTTTGTCCCAGCTTCCCCTTGAAGGGAACCCCCCCAAAACCCCAAAATGTGATCCCCCAAAAAGGACTGTGCAATACTTTGGAAAAAGCCGGGTGTGAAGGGGAAATCTGACATGGGGTGTTCTTCTGATTGATCCCCTTTTTAAAGTGTTTTGTGCAAAATCGTCCTTATTCAGTCCTTACCCATTTCAGGGTCCGCAAGCCCACTTTGTGTGTCGGCTGACCAGCCCCCAAGGGGAAATGTTTTGCAGGGATAAACTGAGGCTGAGGTGGAAGAGTCTGCGCCCCCCCCAACCCCCCCTTACTGCAGTCACAGCTCTCCAGCTTCCAGTATCAGATCACAGGGCAAAGGGGGTGCCCCCCCGCTGATTGAAACACGGGGGCATGGGGAACAGAGAGCCAAACCCGAGGGGAAAGGGCTTGGGAATCCGATAGCAGCCCCACTGATGTGTGGCCAAAACCCATGGGAAACAGGCATCCCTATGTCACCCCTCCCCTATCAAGGAAACCCCCCCCCGCACCTAGGGGGAACTGTCTTGTATATGTTTTTTTGATAGTTTCTGTGACTGATGACTAAACCTGTGGGTGTATCACAGCCTGTTATGGGGGTGATTATCCGCCTGTTTTGCTGGATGTTCGTGTCTAGGCTGGTTTTGGGGGAGCCATAATTTACCCACTGTGTTGTGGGCCCCAGATGTATCCCAGCCCACAGATACCTCGGAAAATGTTTTGAACCTTGCTGACGTATCCCAGCCTGTAAAGGGGTGCCCCTGTAAAAAGTTTCCACATGACTTGGGCTGTTGGACAAAAAATGATGTAACCAAGCCCGGAGGCGTATCTCAGACTGTCATGGACACTAAATTTATCCCAAACCCGAGGGTGTATCTCCGATGCTATTACAATGATCAGTATCCAAACTGGGGTGTATCCAGGCCCGTTTGTAACAAAAATAATGTTTCTAAAACCCAAGGGTGATCCCAGAGTAAGTGGGGGAAAAGGCCCTCCCCGTCTGGTTTCCATAATACCAACAGCTCCTGGCTGTGCCTGATCCCAATGTGCGCCATTGCTTGGGGACAGTAGAAATGATCCCAAAACCATTATGATGCTCCTGCCTTTCCCTTGGGGTTCCAAACCCCCAAAAAAGGAGTTAATGGTGACCCGTTCCAAGCTGTTGGATTTCCAAAAACAAAGGGGATAATCTTTGCCGAGGTTATTTCCCGGGGGGAGGTAGGTTTAAGGCTTTAGACCCGGTCATAGAGGTGATGTGTCCCCCCAAGTAACCTGTGATATGTACCCCCAGCGGGGTCCTCCAACGCCCCCTTCTGATTGTTCAGATACAGAAAGGGGGATTGGCGTGGTAATGCCGAAAGGTCCCTCCCGCCAGGGGGGGACGGAGGCGGATCAGGAGTGGGGAGGTGAGCCGTCCCCCCCCGCCCACTCCAAAAGGGGGGGGTTTTGTACACATTTAAATTAAATGTAATTTTGTTTGTTCATTAACCCTTTTTAAATTTTAATCCAAAATTCCTGTGCTTTGAACACAAACCCCCCCTCCCCCGTAGGGAATTTATAGCATGGGCTGTACCGTATATGTCCGTTGGTACAGCCCAGTCATATTGTAACCCTTTAAATTTTAAAGACTCGTAGCATAAACAATCCCCCTCCGAAATTTAAAGAAAGTCACCCTTTTACCCCCCCCCCCCCCACAATAAACACTTTTATTAAATTTTCCCCCCAGCAGAAGCAAGTCCTGATTGCCCTCATTTAAAAGTACCAACAACCCCAAACAATCAAGTTACCCCACCTCATCATAAATCAGTCAGTAAAAGATGGAAGTATGGGAGAGGGGGGGAACCGGGGCAGGGGGTTGGCCCCATAAGACAGTTGACACACTCAAACCGGTGTCTAAACCTGGGTTAATTTTAGATTGAGTGTGTTCCATTTCTTTCCCCCAAAAACCCCTTGGATCTGGGGACTAAACACTTTTAATTTTTAAAAACTTTCCCAATTTTCTCCCTTTTTTTTTCATAACGTAAAAGTAGTAGTTATTGTTATTATTTTGTTTATGTAAGCACTGAAAAAAATTTCAACATTTAAAATTTTGCCTTAATACGCAAATTCTTGTTGTTTTCCGGATATTTCTTGAAGGGGGTGTTTTTTCTTTGGTAACGCTGAGAAGCATGAGTTGACCTGTAAGCATTTTTTTACGTGTTTTTAGAATTCGTTTGGAAACAGATTCCCTTTTGGTGATTCCTTTTTTATTATTGAAGGAAGGGTGGCAGCTGTATTTTTGGGGGGGTGGAACTGTCTTGTGGGCGATTTAAAGCTTTATTTTGCTACCTAAAGGGTGAGCGCGAAAAGTGGAATAATCTACCCCATTCAGTGGCCCTCAGTCCCGTCTGGGATGGTACTGACACCCAACATTATAGATTTAGATCATTCAGTGCATTACAAAATAGACATTATGTGAAACAAATGAAAAAGTCACAGCAACCAGGGGGTCAAAAAGCAAAAATAAATATATTTCAATATTACTAATGTTAAAGATTTCTATCTGCCTCTTATCCTACTGGGGATTAAATGATGGCATTAAAAAAGAGCTTTATTAGCACCTAGGGAAGGTCTACAGAAAGTTGTCGTCTTGGGTATGAACTAAAGAATCACGGTACAAATAAACGACCCTTTCTCCCTGTGACACAACAGGGGGGATTCTGATTTGCAGGTGTTAATAAATCTCTGAAGACTACAACCCATTCTATTAACATCCTGTTTACTCCTGATCCCCAGATGTAGTGGACAGAAAAATGATGCAGCGGAATGCCAAAAATAAACGGTTTTCCCCCTTTGGAATTGAAATGGTAAAAAAAAAAAAAAAAAAAGGAAAAAAAAAACGCGAGAAATTTTGTCAGTCGACTGATGTTCTGACACTATGTAAATTGTTTCACATCATCAACTCGGGTAAACGAAATTCCCAACCTTCTAGTGATGTTTGGTAAATGTCACAAATATATAATTTGACAAGACAAAGCTTTGTACAGTGCTTTTCCACAGCATTCAGTCACGGATAAATTGTTTAAACTTGTTACAAAACCCTGTTAGAAAAAAAGTAGTTTTCCCCTTTTTATCCAAAAAAAAGGGTTTTAAAACGGGTTTTTGGGTCTCACTTTTGTACTTCCCGGGCCCTGGGGGGGATTTATTATGCAGCATTCCTGGACCTCTGTGTGTTTGATCTGCGGCACTCCTCCCCATACTACCAAAAAGATGTTTTTTTTCTTTAGCAAGTTTTTTTTTGGGTGTTTGTTACATGTTGAGATATGCTATGACTAAGAGCCATTAGTGGCTTAAAATGCGTCACCCTTTTTTCATTCCTTCATGTGTTCATGTTGTAAGATTTGACAAGCATCAGTAAAGGAACCTTCTTTTATCACCGGGGGTCTGTTCTTCCAAATTCCCCATGCTTTACACCGTAGACTTTCCCATCACCCCCGGGAATTTTAAAGGGGGTTTAGCTGACGCTTTCTTTCCTTTGTGTTGTGAATCTTGTTTTGAATGTGTCCAGGGATAAGATGTCTGATTGATCAAGGCAATGTGTTCCAGAGAATTAGGGCTGCATGATAAGAGACTGTGTCTCCAATTGATTTACGTGTACCTTGAGTATGAACAGTTTATTTATAAGCTGTTTTTAGTTTCAGACTGAAGCTCCTTGAGCCCATCTTAGTGGGTCTACACAGGACATGTGCATGACAACTTTTAATGGGGTTGTCTAGATCAGTGATTTTCAACCATGTGCTGCGGCACACTAGTGTGCCGCGACACATGGTCGGGGTGCCCCCGGGGAAAGTTCCCCAAACTATGGGTGCCCTGTCTTTGTTCAGGGCCCTTTTCCCAGGGGGGGGCAGGGCTGCGTCGCCCGGGGCTGCCGAGGCTCCGCTACCCCCCGGGGGCGGGCCCCCCCCGCCGCCCGCCCGGGGGGCGCCCTGACCTGCCGATGTTTTATAACAGCCGCGCGAGGGCCACACTGCGGGAGGAACGGGGCGGATCGTTCCTTTCCTGACTCCTCCCCTGTTTAGGCCAGGGGGGGCACAGCTCTCACCGCGCCCCCCGTGACGTGGGGCCCCCCTCGGCTGGGCTCTGCCGCCGATGAGACCCCTGGGGGCTGCCCTGCACTAAGCAGCGTGAGACGTCACGCTGCTTTCACCGCTTGCCTCCCACTGCCGCAGCTCCGGGAAAGGGACGCCCCGGGCCCCGGTGAGTTTTTTTTTTATTTTATAATTTCTTACAGGGGGGATCACTGGGCCAAGAGGGCACACGGCTCAAGGGGCTCCTGGCTACAAGGGGGCCACTTGGGTACAATGGGGGCACAAATGGCTACAAGGGGACACTGGTACAATGGGGGCACATGGCTACAATGGGGCACACTGGCTACAAGGGGGGCACCTGGCTGCAAGGGGGGCACCTGCTGCAAGGGGGCACACTGGCGAAGGGGGGGAACTGGCTACGGGGGGGGCATCCGGCTGCAAGGGGGGGCATCACGGGCTGAAGGGGGGCTCCTGGCTCAAGGGGGGGGCATCACTGGCGCAAGGGGGGGGGGATCACGGGCTGCAAGGGGGGGATCAGGGGCACAATGGGGGACATGGTACAGGGGGGGGCATCTCTGGCTAAAA
The DNA here is from genome assembly GCA_025379985.1 of Phyllomedusa bahiana. NCBI lineage: Eukaryota > Metazoa > Chordata > Amphibia > Anura > Hylidae > Phyllomedusa > Phyllomedusa bahiana. The sequence continues at coordinate 43,425 of JAODAL010030581.1, forward strand.
TCGATATTTTTAACAAATTTGAAATAATATGTACTTTTTTGTCATTTGTCCCATTTTGGGTTGGTGGGTCCCCCGGGATTTTTTAAGTGTAAAAAGTGTGCCCCTCAAAAAAGGTTAAAATCACTGGTCTGATTACTAAAACTTAAACAATTTTTTTAAGGCCCAATAAAATAAATCCAGTTTCACTGTTTAAACGACAAAGGAAACAGGAGACCGAGAACAGAGATGAAAAGGAAGGCGCGTTTATTTTTTATTTTATTTTTTTGGGGCCCAAGTACCTTAACCCCTTAACAGTGAGCTTAAATCTATGTCCCAGTGCCAGTAAGGGGCTAATTGCAGCTGACGCCCACTGGTAACAGCACGGAATGGAGCCGGCTTCATCCCATGCTGTTTAACCCCATAAGGCTATTTAAACATGTCTGCGGGCATACGACACCCGCAATACATGTGTCTTTTGGGGGGGCTCTCGCTAATACGCATATTGCGGCAAGGGGGGGCCACCCCCCGGCCCCCTTGACTTTTCATTACTAGGACTTGTATTGGGCCGCAAATTAATTAAACCACTTATCTCCCCGCCCCATACGATCGTATTTTTACAAGGGGGGAAAGGGGGGGTCTCTGAGAACTATGGTTTTCCCCGAAAATTTTCCCAGTGCGATCGGCCTGTTAAAGAGGGGCAAATCCCGGGCGAAAGGGTTTTGCCAAAATTTTACCCCGTTTTTGAACATATCCTTAGAGGGGGGGAATGAATAAAACTGTGCCGCACACTGCTCCTCATTCCGATTGCGGCCCAAATCGGTTAACATAGTGGCTGGAAACCTACTGACGGCTTACATTGCCATCATGATTTTCGTTTAACTACTTCCTGGCCTAGGCAGGATGTAATAAAACCATCTTTGTACACCCAATTGCATTGTTTAAACAATGCAATAGACTGTATAAACTATTATGCCCCCTGGTCTTCAAGCTTCCTAGGGGGACTTATTGTTAAAGAAAAAAAAAAGGGGAATCTATCGCCAATTTTTTTATTTTTTATTGTAGTTTTTCTAAATTCTTTTGTTTTAAATAAAATTATGGGAGCAGCTTTTTTGCCCGAGCTGCTTTTAGCAGCATTTAGAGGATTTTTTACGCGCTTCATGCACATAGGATCTGTGAATGATCAGCCCCAGTGACTTCTTGGAGGTTTTCCGAATGCTCGTGACCTTGGAAGAAGTCAGTGTGCAGGGAGCGGGAAAGGGGGGGGACTTGACAAAATATGGGGACCCCGGTGTTATTTAAACAATTGGTGTCTTTCAGTCTGACCCAAAATTGTGCTGATATGACGACTACTGAAAATCTCTTGTACAAAACGGGAAGTGTCAGACGTTATTGGCCTAGTGGCCAAAGTGAAACTGAAGGTTTTCGGTTTTTTTAAAATATTAAAGCGAAGGGAAAATGTAAACAAAAAAAACCCAAAATTCTTAAAAAATTTTGTTTAAAAAAAAACATGTTAAAAAATAAGTCAACATTTTTTTCCCATACTCTAAAGACCGAATTGTGTTTTTTTTTGGTTTTTCAGGTCAAAAAATAAAAACTTCCACATATAGAAACATGGGAAATAAAACCTTAGAAATAAAAACCCAAAAAAAATATTCCTTTAAAAAGAAACCTTTTAATAAACTAAAAATTTAAAAAATTTATAATTTTTACTACCTTAATAGGGACACACACAAAGTACGTCTATCTCCTTTCCCTATAATATTGATGCAAATAATAATAATCCCTTTTAGCGGGGGGCCCCCCCCAAAAGGGGGCAACCCCGCACTACTCCTTGAACCCCTATAGCCACCCTCCATCTCTTAAATAGTCAAAAAGGGCAAATAAATCTCTCAAAAAGGTAACCAAAGGATAATAACAAAAATATACAGGAGTTTTAAAGGAAAAAAGTTCAAAATTTGCACAACACACCCCAAACGCGTTTCGTCCCAATTTCAGGGGGCTCTAGTGGGTTAAAAAAAGGAAATTTTTCCCTATATAAATTTTATCATCCTTTCTCAAACATGGCAAAATGAATCAACAAGCCAATCCCTTCCACTACCATTTCAGATTCAAAAAAAAGGGGACCTGAAACCTCCAAAGTTATTCCTATGGAGGTGTTTTGGTTATGGTCTAAGGAGTTTTGTACCTCCATCGATGGGGGAATCAAGAAGGTAATGGGGTAAAGTGTTTCCCCAAATCTCCAAAAATAAAACCCGGGGTACTTAACCTCCCCAAAACTATAAAATGACCCCTATAACCTATACCTAAACAACAGTACTCACTAGTAGCTGCACTTTGCGGTCTCTCACACATTACACGCGTGCCCAGCGTCTGTCAGAGCGCACTGCGCATGTCCGTAGATACAGACATGGCGGCGCTAGCTTCAGCAATGTCCACAGAGCATGCGCTAGATCGGACATCGTTTGATTAAGTTCCGGATGCCAGATAGCTCCAAGCGCCCTTCGTTTCGGGCGCCCTAGTGGGAAATAAGCTTCCCGTGTATTAAAAACATCGCAAACCCCAAAAGACGCAATCAGGTCCCAAGTGCTTTAGTTCCCGGACAGGGACCACAAGTTGCCGTCCTTAAGCACGCCACATGTAAGAAATGTACTCAATTCATTAGGAGAACACATGCCCAGAGTATAACAAACACTCAAATACATAGTGATTTCTATAGCCCCATTTTAGTTATATTCATCTGCTTTAGTTAAATACATATTAAACCTATTAAGTGGGGAATATCAAAGATATATATTTGCATTCCACCAACAATGAAAGGGCCTAATACTAAACATCAGGGGCATAACACCAAATCCTGGACCCAAAGAAAGCATGCAGCAAAAAATATATAAAATATACAACACAGATAGATATAAAACATAGATATATGGTATAAATAAAATGTTACGGGGAGTCTGTATTTATATCAGGGTTCATGTGAGTTACAAAAAAGAAGAGACCCAGACAAGTGTCACAGGAAACATGTGAATGAAAGTGATTAATTCAGGCCCCCCGGTCTCAATTGAGCCCGTAGATCCATGTGCCTCTCTGCAAAAAAAATTTATCCGTCACCTCCCCTTTACTGGTGGTTTCACTATATCAATACCTTTTAATTGCATCCCTCTGTCCCAGCTTTGTTTTTTCCCAAAAATGTCTGCAATTTGGGTTTATGTGTTTTTTTCTTGTTCACAATTTTTTCCCTATCCTTCCCCTGAATTCCAGGGTTTTTTCCCCAAAAGATGTTCAACCCCGGGGACCGTGGCCATTAGACAACTAAACGGAAACAAGTAAAAAACCCTTTAATAGATTTTTGGGAGAAATTGTAAAACATCTCCAAATGTTTTACAATTATAAATACGGGCAAAATTTAATGGCCAACTTGAAACACCCTTTGGCTGCCTCCCACCCACGTCCCCCTTTGGGGGGCCACAAAGGGCTTCTCACCAGGGGGGCCCCGACTGTCCCTTCGGGAGTGATAGATGGAACAGCAGGCAGTATTTTTAAGGATGTCACTTTAAAGAAAATTTTTAGTATTTCCTAACAATTTCCTGTATTTTATCTGCCTGGGAATTGCATTCCCCAATGATACGCAAATCATTTCTTACGATACTTCCATAATCAGCCTTCTTTACCTTAGGGACAAGGAGACTTGCACGATCCTATGTTGCTTATGATAGGCGTCCTTGAGGGATGATTGGGGATAACTCCTTGCTCTAAATCTCTCCTTTAGATCCTTTGCTTGACTCTTAAAAGTAACAGTATCAGAACAATTCCTCCTCAAGCGCAGGTTCCCCCCAAGGGGACCCCCCTCAAAAAGGTCGGGGATGGAGCTACCCCCTCGGGGGGCAATTAGTGAGTACCCTTTCCCTTTTAAGCCCTTTTGGTGTTTAATGTGCACCATGTTTTTGGAAATTGAAAATCAAAAAGGGTAGGGTTATCTCATTAGAAAAAATGTGAATTTTGCCCTATTAAATTTTTGGTTAAGAGATCAACAAAAGCAGGCAAAGAAACATATTCCTTTCAAAGCAAAAAACAGTCGTCGATAAAAACGTGCCCACACACATCATCCAGGTTTTCATCTTTTATTAAGACTTTTGTGTTTCCCCCACCCAGGACCCAAATTTGCGAAAGGGGGGGCCTGGGCTCCCATCGCAGTGCCCCTGAGTTGGTGGTAGATCTTGCGATCGAACACAAATATGTTATTCTCCAATGAAAATCGTAGTAGAGACAATATAAATTCATTATGCTTTCTGAACTGTATCCCACGAGTGTCAAGAAAACTTTTTTAACTGCTTTAGCCCCTTTTATGGGTATTAAAGAATTAGGGCTTCCCATCTATGCTGCACAATAAAGTGCCTTCATCAACCGTTACACCCTCCAATTTCAGGAGTAAGTCTGACGTGTGTCTAATAGAATATAATATAGAGAAGTAAAGTCCCTCAAGTTACTATCGATGTACACGCCCAGATTTTGAGTTCGGCAGACCATAGAAGGTTGCCCTTCTAGGAAATTCAGGTAATAGAAATTTCATTTTTTCCTTTTTTCCCTTTTCAATGATTACACAAAGCCCTCCATCAAACCTTTATTTGGGCAAGAGAGTCACGTGGGATCTTTTCAGTGTCCAAAACCATTTACCCTGAAAAGATCCAAAAACATTTTATGATTTTAAAATTGGGCTCTTTACAACACATCCCCCCTTTATCTCCCGGGTTTTGATGACAATTGAGGTGTCCCTTTCCAAGCCAATCAAGGCCTGTCTCTCATTTATGGACAGATTGTTCGGTCCATCCCTGACATTTCAGTTTCAAGGAAGGAATCAATGCAGGAAAGGGGTTGGGGGTGGTGCCTTATTCGCTTTCTGCATGAGAGGTAAAGGGCCCTTTTCCGGGGGGTTTTTTTCCTTGACATTAGATAAACGAGGGTTCCCCCCATTAGTCCCCCTTTTTTTCAACCCCCAATTTTCGCTTTCCCCTTTACATCTTTCCTGGAAAAAAGGGGCCTCTGACTTTACGCAAAATGATGGGTCCTTGACCCATTCAATTTCTGAATCTTTTTTAGTCGGGACAAAGTCACCCCTCTATAGCACTCCCCCAAAATGTTGGAGATATGAGATGGGAGATATTAATGATCTGCAGTTATCCCAGATTTTGTTCGGGGGTTTTAATCCTTTTTTCCTTAGAGGATTGGGGGGTTTTTGTTGTCAAAAAAAAGGCCCCATGGCGAGGGGGAAGTGTGAACCAGGAGATTTTCCATATTTCCTGTTTTTTTTCCCTCCCCTCCTTACCTCTTCCCCTGCCCCCTTTTGTACTTTTTAAGGGGAGGGTAGGGTAGCTATTGGGGTTATAGGGGTAGTCGGGGTCGCCCTTTTTGGGCGGGTCTGGCTGGGATTATTATTATTAGCGTCAGATATTATAGAAGACCGGATAGATAGACTGTACTTGTGTGTGTCCCTATTAAAGTAGTAAGAATTATAATATTTTAATTGTAGTCATTTCAGGTCCCCTAAAAAAGAATAAAAGTGATCACAAAAGTCGCATCTATCCAAAATGGGGGACCAAAAGAAAACACTTCAGCCCGCAAAAATATAACTGTGTATAGGTAAGTGCAAAAAAATTATTTGGGCCCCAAAGTGGCGTGCGGCCCCAAATTTAAAAAAAGAAAATGTTAGGATTTTTTTACGGGACTATAGCAAAAATCAAAACCCTTTAAAATTTGGGGTTTTCCAGTGGAACCAACCAAAAGAGAATACATAATTTACTGGAGAGTGAATGTCATAAAAAAATAACCCACAACCATTTGGCTTTTTTTTTTTTCAAATTTTGTCCCACTTAGAATTTTTTTGCCCGTGCCTGCCAATCACTCTAGCCACAAGCATTTGTGCAAGGGTCAGTTATAGCTTAGGATATCTTTAGGGTTAGTTTCAGGAATAAATTAGGGTCAGACAGGTAATGGTGTAAGATTTGGGTTTTAAGTATAGTTTAGGGGAAGATTTAGAGGCGGAGCGTTAGACTAGGGTAAGTTATGTGTTATGGTCTTCCAGTTTGAATTCATTCATGGTGTCATGACCAACTGTGTTCTTGTCATTATCTGCCTTCCTGTCTCTCCAATTAGTCAACAAATGGGGAGTTTACGTTTTTAGTTGTAAGTACTTCAATAATTATTCATGTGATTACTGATGACTGCTTATTATAGTCTAATCCCAGAATGGTTTTTTCATAAAATTGTGAATTACAGACAACTCCTTTTCCAGTACCCTGTTTCCTCCCCTAAAAAAAC
>JAODAL010030582.1:0-49716 GCA_025379985.1 Phyllomedusa bahiana
TACAAGAAGGGTGCGCTCTGTTGTTCCAAAAGCTCAGCGAAATTAAATTTTTTTTTCACAAGAAACCTCTATATTATTTTGTGACCCTTAAATTTATTTAAATTAAGTTGGGAAGATTTTATGTAGTTGGGTAGAAAATTTTTAAAGAGCATCTACCCGTAAAGCACGGGGGGGGGGGGGAGAGGGGGGGGGGGCGCGGGCAAACACAGACAAGCTTTAAAAATACTGGTTTAAAAGTTCACCAAACTTAGTGAGACATTGCACTCAAAATTTATTATTAACAGTTTTCTATTAAATTTTCTGGATTTTGGGCAGCCTAACTTGAGGAAACATCTTTTCTAGAAACGCAGGTTCTTTGTTAGGTCAAAATCCACTTTTATTATCAGTATACATTTCAGTAGGTGTTCATTTTAAATTTTTTGCCCTTCCACCTTTTTTGATATATCCACCTTGCATTAAAATTTGAACCCAGCAATTTTTTAGTCACCACAGGTAATTGAAAGATCCCCAAAAAAAATTTTGTATTATTGAATAAATAACAATAGTGTTTTTTGATTTGGGGCATACAGTTTTTGTTTTGAGGCAGCTTGCACTTAAATTTTGAATACAGCAATTTTATAGTCCCCAAGGGTGAAATTGTTTAGGTGCCCCAAAAATACCTTGTATTATCCAAATAATTTAAATACGTTTTTTTTTCACTTTGGCGCGGGCCCCGCTTTGTTGATGATCTATTTTGCAATTAAAATTTGAACCCAGCTTTTTTGTAGTACACAGGTGAATTGAAGGTGCCAAAAATCCTTTTATTACCCAAATTTCTTTTTTTTTCCCCGGGGGTACGTGGTTTTTTCACTTTGAGAGGCCAGTTTGTTATTTAAGATCTACTTTCATTTAAATTTGAATCAGCAATTTTTTAGTCACCCAGGTGAATATGGTCCCAAAAATACCTTGTATTATCCGAATACATTTCAGATACGTTTTTTTTCACTTTGGCGCGGGCCCAGCTTTGTTGTAAAATTATTTTTGCAGTTATTTTGAATCCAGCAATTTTGTTTTGTTTTGACGGATTTTTTTTAAAAGAGATTTTCCCAAAAAACTCTTCCATATTCTAAAAATTTTTATTTTCTAAACATGGACAAAATTCAGGTGGAAAGCGAGCAAAGGGGGGGTATGCATGGGGGTGAGGTACGGGGAAAAGGTTGCTCCTTCCCAGTGCTGGCGACAACACGCTTTGCAGCGGATGTCAGTTGCAGGCCCGTCACCTGTCATGCGGGGTCGGGGCCCCCTTGAATTCAGTAAGAACACATCGCCAATCTTTTTCTTCAGTGGTTAAGCAACCTGCAGATCATTTTTTAACTTTGAAGAAACCCCCTGTTTTGAGACCCCCCAAAATAATTAAAAAAAAGAAAAAACAAAAAGGGTGGGATTCCACCTATTTTAAAAATGTGTTTTAGTTTTAAACTATAAAAAAATTGCATGTACAAAATAGCTGGAAAAAAAAATTTCCTCTGAATTGTAAAAAGGGAGGTACGGGAAAACTTGACCAGATGTAGGTTATTAGAGGACATGGAGTATGGAGCACGGAAAGAACAAAGTACGAGACAATTTTCCCTCCAGCACTTGGTAAAATGAAAAAAAAGAATCCCAAAGAAAAAGGGCACCTGGGTGGAACAGGAGCGTTTAACCACCATATTTCCAAGTAAACTAATTGGCCCGTCATAGGGGGGGCAACGCTCCCCAGGACGGGACAGTATATTCCAGTAAAAATAAAAGGGTGGTTGAAACTCCTTTCCAAAACTTTTTAATTTTGGGGGTCAGACAGGTTTAATTTTGGGTCAACTTTCTGCCGTTAAAAAAGGGGAAAACCCCTTTTTTTTTTAAATAAAGTTTAAGGGTTTTCCCAAAAGTTGAAAAAACTAAAAATGGGGTTAAAGACCCCTTTTTCCGAACACTTTTTTAAATTTGGGGGCAAAGGTTTAATGGTATACTCGGTCCAACATTATGCAATGTCCAGTGAAACTAAAAGGGTGGTTGAAAGCCCCTTTTTCCCGGCACTTTTTAATCTGTGGTCAGACGGTTAATGGTCTTCGGGGTACAGGACAATTTGTCAATTTTTCATTTTCAACAAAATGGGGTTGAAAGACTCCTTTTGGCATTTTTTTAATTGGGGTATGCAGGTTTGGGGCTCATGTTGGCCCGGGAAAAGGTATGTCAATTTTGCCCAGTGAAACAAAAATGGTGGTTAAAAGACCCCTTTTTCCCGGAAATTTTTAATTGGGGTCATGGGGGTTTGGGGGGCTCATGTGGCCCAGGACAGGTATAGTCAATGTCCAGTGAAATAAAATTGGTGTTAAAAAGGACCTCTTTTTCCCGGCATTTTTTAATTGGGGTCATGAGGTTTGGGGCTCATGCGGTGGCCCGGGAAAGGGTATAGTCAATTCCGTGAAACTAAATTGGTGGTTAAAAAAGACCCTTTTTTCCCGGCACTTTTTAATCTGGGGTCGCAGGTTTGGGGCTTGTGTGGCCCGGGACAGGTATAGTCAATGCCCAGTGAAACTAAATTGGTGGTTGAAAGACTCCTTTTTCCGGCACTTTTAATTTGGGGGGGTATGCGGGTTTTGGGGGCTCATGCTGGGCCGGGAAGTTAGTCAAGCCCCAGTGAAACAAAAGGTTTTGGGTTGAAAACCCCCTTTTTCGGCATTTTTTCTTGGGGGTCATGCAGGTTTGGGGTCATGCGGGGCCCAGGAAGGTATAGTCAATTCCAGTGAAACAAAAAATGGGGGGTAAAAGACTTTTTTTCCCGGCATTTTTTAAATCGGGGGGGTCATGCGGGTTTTGGGGGTCATGCTGGGGCCCAGGACAGTATGTCAAGTCCGTTCAACTAAAATGGTGGTTTGAAAGACTCCTTTTTCCGGCACTTTTAAATCTGGGGTCATGCGGGTTGGGGGGCTCATCTGCGTTCCGGGACGGGGATTTTAAGCCATTTTCAAGTAAGGAGGGTTTTCAAATCAACTCCCTTTTGGGACTTTTTTTTTTGTGGGTGTGCGGGTTTTAAAGGGCATTGTGTGGTACAAGACAGGAAGTAAAATGGTGTTTGTGATTTTTTTCTGTAGTTTTATAACCTTAGTGTTTTTTGCCAAAGATGTGCACGATCCATTTGACTTTTGGATGTTTTTCCAGTTCTCCCCCCTTTTTTGGGTGAAAGAAGAAGGTGTTGTTCTCCCCTAACTTTAATGGTCCTCGCTCAAATCGACCACTCACTATCGACTATCTTGTCGTTTGATGGTCGACTATCGACCATCACCGATGTGATGGTCAACGAATCGCTAACAACGGGATCCTTTCTGGGGCTATAATTTGCTGTAAAAAAAGGCTTTTCCCGTTAATAGGTGGGCTCTACCAGATGATAATAGAAAAGGACCCATTCCTTCTTTCAAAGAAAAGGGTTAAAATTGAGGTTGAAGTCAGGGTTTTTAATAGTGTTACTGGGCCCATACAGGGGTACCCGGTACTCCCGTATGGGGCCCCCGGGGGAAAAAGGGGGCCCGCTGAAACGGGCCCCCTTATTCCTAAAACAGCGGGGCCCCGGGGCAGCCACCGAACCCGGCTCGGGCGGGTCCACAGTGTCCCCCATGCCCAGAGACCGGCCCGGGAGGTTTGGGGGGGTAATGTCCCCCACTCCCCGGGGTGCCCGGTGTGGGAGCACGCGCCACTTTGGCTGCGCTCCGCTATTCCCCGCAGGTTTAAGGTGTTAGGCCCCTTACCTGCCGGGGCCGGGGCCCCCAAGGATGTAGGCGCGCGGTGCGCACTTCACCCCACACCCATGCAGGGGGGCAGGAGCCGGTGGGAGACAGCGGCCGGGGGCCGAGGAGGCCAAATAAGGGGTTTTTTTTTGTTTTTTTTCTTATGAAAACGGGCCCTGACTCTTCCCTAAAGGGGGCCCTGACTCTGCCCTAAAGTGGGCCCTGACTCTACATAAAGGGGGCCCTGACTCTGCCCTAAAGGGGGCCCTGACCCGCCAAAAAGGGGGGCCCCGACTTGCCTAAAAAGGGGCCCCCGACTTGCCCAGCCTAAAGGGGGCCCTGACTTACCTTAAAGGGGGCCCCGACTCTGCCTAAAGGGGGGGCCCGACTTGCCTAGCCTCAAGGGGCCCGACTCTGCCCAAACATAAAAGGTCCCGGCTACCTAAACTAAAGGGGGGCCCTGACTGCCCCTTTAAGCCAAAGGGGGCCCTGCCACCAAAAAAACAGCTAAAGGGGGGCCCAACTAAATACAAAAATAAAGGGGGGCTTACTGCCACTACTAAAGGAGGCCCCCACTTCCGCACACTAGCAAAGGAGGCTCCTAACTACCGTATACTACCTAAAGGGGCCCGCTTTTCTACCGGGGGGGTATTTACCCACCACCCCTGGGTAGGACCCCCCCAACCTCCTGGGGCCGGCCGAACTTACCCGCTGTGGGTCTACCTCCAAAATAGGGCCCATCTAGTTACTGGGGCCCTCCCATTTGCCAACCTACCTGGAATGTAATTGTGGAGGGGAGAGCCCCTATTGTAGCATTACTCCAGGGGGTTAGTCTTCTCCCCACCCCAACCCCTTTTGGATACTGGCCTCTAAAATTTTGGGTTGTACCCACTTCCACCCCCGGGAAGTTTGTAAGAGGGGGAAATTTAAAAAAAGAGATGCGGAAAAATTTTGGTTTCCCCAAGTATTTGTGTGAATTTCTGCAGGGGTGGTTGGGCCCCAGACAAGTCATCATGGCGGTGTGGGAAAAATGAGAAAAGAAGGGAAAAAAAAACGACTCAAGAAAAGGAATGACACGATAAGACGTTCCGGGGAGTCCCTTATTTCAGGGGGTTTTTTTCTCTTTATGGATCTGCTATATTCACTGTAATGTGATGTTACCCGAGCTGGTGTCAGATCACTATGTGGTCTCTATATGGCGGTGTTGTAGGTTATATTGGCGTGGGTATAGTGGCAGCGTACATGTGTCCCTGATAATAAAAGTGAGGAAACACCTGACCCTGTGATAGGAGTTAGACTTTTACTTTCTTTCTGGTGATTATTTTAAAAGGTGGTGAGGGGCGTAACCAAGGGAAACATGGAGGGAATATGGATGGAGCTATTTAGCCCTGTGTCTATGATATGCTAGATTGACAGATATGTGAGACAGACAGATATGTGACTCACTTAGTATAGTACTAAACAATACAGTTCTTTTTTGCATACTGTATTATGTGGTAAAATGGGCGCATTTATATCCTAAATGCCGTTTTTTTGCTGGGGGCGGGGCGATCAGGTTGCTGGGGGCGGGGCAATCAGGTTGATGGGGGCAGGGTTTACAGGGGGGTGCCCAGGTGCTTCAGCTGTATGAGGCCCTGAAATTTCTGTTGGCGGCCCTGAGTGTGTATAGAGGTTAGGAGTTATACATAACAAAAGTTACATTTTAGTGTTTTACAGATAGAGAACTGATAGAGTTTAAGTTTGAATATGGCAAAATAGTAAATATAGAGTTATTTTGAGGGCACACTACATTTACAATGACTACTTTACATTGTATCAAAGTGACATATCTTCATTGTTGTCCCATAATAAGATATGATACAACATTTACAAAAATGTGAGCGGTGTACTCACTTAAGATACTGTATAACCCTAAACTCTGAAAAGTGCCACCCTGTTGTAGGTTTATTATGTTCACTTTTCACCTCTCTCACAATCTCTGCAACGACTAATCAGAACAAAAAATGTGGAAATAGTGTTACATCTCAAGTGAGTATTTAAAGGGATTCTCTGCTTTGGACAATTTATGGTAAGAAGAACATTATGATAATAAGTCAATTACAATATATTCCATTACTGAATTACTCAATGATCAGTTTTTATCTGTGGGGAAACCTAGCAATAGGTATTAAATTCCTCTGCAGCGCCACAACAAGGAAAATGAAATATTACACGTTCCCCAATCACATCAATGCACTGTTTATGTAATGCAGAATATGGCAGAGCCTTCAGAGTGAGAGAGGCTCTTTGCATTTGTTCTCCTCTTTGGCTAGAGGCCCCCAAAATTCACTAATATTGTCTACGAAAAGGATTTTTCCACCCCAAATAATTATTGGATAGACCAATAAATGTAAGCCCTCATCAGAAATTTACACTATTACTTTCTATTAAGGTGACTTGGCTACAATTGTAACTGGCCCTCTTCCCTGAAGAAAGTCTTGTTCTAATTGTTTAGAAAATAATGGAAAGAACTAAAGTGTCATGGTATAACATAATTACTAGATAACTGTAACAGGATGCGCCCCTTTCTGCAGTCGCGCCCATTCCTCTGCCCAGCGCTCCCATGTTATGAGGTGCACCACAGTCCGTGTGTCAGTCTGCGGCCATGTCCGGTCCTCTGCTCCACTGTCCCACAAGCTTACCTCTCTCTCACCCTGTCCAGCATGCCATCCTTACTGTTTTTCAGTTCTCTGTGTGGCACCCTGCATGAGGCCATCCCCTAACTGGCGTGCGCCAGCTCTTTTTTTATTTTAAGGGCCATTGCGAGCCACCCAGTTGTTTCCACAGCCAACCACTTTTGGCCACGTTGTTTCCATTACCTTCTCATTACCGAATTCTTGTTTCGTTCCTGACCTGTCTTGAGGACCTACATCGGGGGTAGTGACCTGGGAGCTCCCCGCTGACTAACCTGCCTTGTGGCACACTCTGTTGAAAAACGGGGAATCCTTAGATTCCACTTCTCGGCGTAGGTTACCCTCTAATGTGATGCTGAGTCAAACCATGACAATAACTTTCAAGATGTTGTATGTGGAGATATATTTTTTCTTAAAAAATACAAACATTAAAGTAATCCATCTTATAAATTTGAACTAGGTGTAGTTTAACTTCAATAGCGTTCAATGTTCCTTACTGAAATTGCTTTATAACTTAAATAATGCTTTAGAAACCTATTTTATGAAAATACTGACTTTACAGCATTTAATAAAAAAATATACAAAATAAAGCACCAGGAAGTAATATACAATTGCATTTCCAATAACTCAGTTTGAAGTATGCCTCAGTGGCATGCCAATAAAACATAGCGACAATGACTTGACATTACCACAAAAGAACATTGTAACAGTAACAAATCAATTCAATATGAAGAGCTATGAGCAAATTGAAGCTTGAGATGAACCAAAGTGCGACAGCTATTTCTGTTGATCATAAAACATGTCTCATATGCTGTCAGATTTTAATTTACCTGTAATTAAATAAATGAAGAAGTTATAACTTGATATTAAGTAGTAGTTTGCAGTTTATCATCTTTTATGTTTTCTCTTTATTTTCAAAGGAGAATAAAATAATTACTGCAAAACATACGTATGCCAGTCAGTAAAAAATATAAACCACGCAAATCTAGACCTGAAGAAATAAAGAAAAGAGTGGTGTGAACTACAATGGGAGGCAACTGAATGTAAAAAGAGGGCTTACTTAAAGATTCCTCATGAAGGAACTGTGCTCATAAGCAACTGTAACTTATGCACTCTCCATGGCTTTGTCCTAAGCCTCATGTTATCCCCTTAAGAACCATGAAAATCATTTACGTGGGAACATATTGAAAAACTATGTAATGGTTTAGTGTATCCAATGTTAGGATCGTGCTGTGCTACCACTTGCCTTTTTGACCCCTGGCAGCAGCTGTGCTGGGGATAGTCAAGTGCTTTCTGTGCCTTCCAGCAGGGTAACAGTTAAGCACTTGACTCCAACAAGCACAGCTGCTGTGCATCTACCTGATTGGGGGAACTATATAGCTGTGGCTATTGTTTCTCTCAGTGCCTGAGTTTCTGTTTTACGTTATGGGTTTGCACTGTGATTCAAGCCGTCCTTGTTCCTGTACTCCTGCTTATTCAAGTCCTTTCTGTGTTCCCTGCCTGGTCCATGACCACTGCTTGTCTACAACTTCAAGTCCTGCTGGTACCTATAGTCCAGTTTGCATCCGTGCAACCAGTGTCCTGCTCCTAGGCTGCCGTTGCTTCTGTTTTCCCATTTGTTTGGACTTTATTGCCCCTCACAACCCTAACCACTCCACAAAAAAGATGTTTTCATGGACTGTCTGCATTTTCCTGTATGTTTCATCTGTGCTTAAATAAAATCCTTTTGAAAACATCACACCCAAATTATTCTGTTATTGTATTTTTATTTCAAACATTGTTCTTTATGTTAGTGATAAAAGTAGGTCAATATGTTATGAAGTGTATTTTTATTTTGATATCACTATAAAATATTCTTTAAATATATTCCAAAGTTTTCAATTATAAGGCTATGTTCACACAGCTTATTCACGCCGTAATTGCGGGATGGATTTCGCCCGCAATTACGGCGTGTGCTCCGGAGCGGAGGTGAGGGGTGGGGGAACGGCAGCCCGTCGGCCCCATAGATATTCATTATCAAAGGCGCGTATCCCGCCGGGATAATTGACATGTCACTTTTTCCCCGCTCGCCGTATTTCGCGATCAGGTAGAGGAGACGGAATCCATAGTTTTTTATGAGAACTGTGGATTACCGTAATGACAGTACGGCGCGAAATACAGAACAAAATCTGTCCCATAATAAGCCGTGTGAACATAGCCTAATAGTAATTTAACTGATGCAGCAAAGGTCTCAGGCCTGACATTAACAATAGTAATAAGTTCAATAATAATGCACATTATTGTAAATAAACAATAACAATGTATATTAGTACAAATAAACAATAATATTGTATACTAGTACAGTGATTTTAATTTTTCCCATCTTGCACCATAAATTTATGCAGTGGAAATGGGGTATGGAGCGGGCTCACTTGCTAAGACTACTCAATATGTTGCGGGTGCTGGCTGTTATATACTGCTGGAGCCTGTCGGTTCCTATCCCTGCTGTTTAATCTTTTAGAATTTGTTTTGATCTCGATGGTGTCCTCTCCCGTTTGCCACCCCCGCAACTAGATCACAAGGAGATCAGCAGTTGCTATGGCAGCTATGGAAGTCTGATGAGGCTTCCATAGCTGCCATTTTACTGCACCCACCACTTACTGCCATATTAAATAAATAATGGAAGTGTAGTGTGCCCCAGAGTCGTTGGTAGTCTGGACAAGTTCCCTGGTGTACTCCCTCTGGTGTATGGTGTGGGCAATAGTGCGGCCTGGCCGGGATGTACCCAAGATGGTAATGGTTGGTGCAGTTGCACAGACACACACACGGAGGCAATGTAGTTGGTAAAATAATCCCCATCTTTAGTGAAGAAGATTAATTTCAAAGCAGCGAAATAACAGGATACCAGTTCTTAAACACAATTCTCCCAATCCACAGGGAAGGGTTCAGCAGGATGATGAGGGGTCAGGAGCAGTAATATGGTGTACCTGTTTTTGACTAGTTGTCTGTATCCCTTCTTGTAGCAGACTTGAAGTGCTCTAGTGTATGATGGCAACCTAATCCTCCTTCTCCTATTGTAGGTTGTGGTAGAGCCTCGGGGATCTGTGGTACTCCATACTGAACGCAGTTTTCTTCTTCTAAGTTACCCTCAAACAGCAGAGCCCAACTGGTCTTCCTATTTCCATCTGCCACCTCTAGCATGAGACCACTCCACCCCTTTGTCCACTGAGAGCTAGGTGTTGAAACACTTGGGGTGAGGTGGCGAGACTTAACCTTTGCTGGCACAGGGCCCAACACAACACTTACACAAAGATACCCAAAACATTACACAAAATTGACACATGATAAACAATGTGACAAGAACGCCTCCCTGACTCAACCATTGAGGCTACAATACCCTGTACTGGGGTATTACAGAAGCACTATCCTGGTACACCTTTTGCATTATGTAAATAATGCAGAACGGTGTACAAGAAATGACATTATATAAATGTCCAAAAAATATATTTTTTTAACAATTGAAAGTCAAAAACACCCATTTTTTGCCATATTAAAAATAAAAAAATCAAAGTTACATTTAATTCGCATTCCCACCTCTGTAAAAATCAGAGCTATTAAAATATAGCATCATTCATCCTGTACAGTGTACACTGTAGAAAAAAAGTACATCTTGTCCCACATACAACAAGCCCTCATATGACTATGTAGACAAAAAAATAAAAAAAGTTATGGAAGGAAAAAACTTAAAACAAAAAACAAAGAAAAAACTGTGCTGTGCTGTACTGTGTCATTAAGGGGTTAAATTGCAAAGGACTCCTCAATTGTATGTGTAAAATTCTCCAAATGTATTACATAGTTTTCCAATTTATCTTGTGAAGTGAGCATCCACTTGTCAAACCTAAAGAGGTATTCAGAGTTTCATCATCCCTGGGTGAACAATTGGTATGTCGTAGTGGGGTAAAAATGTAGGAATGACCTTAAACCTTCCTCTCCACACTGCAGTATGATACATAGGTTTATAATGTACAACATCTGTAAGTCAGTGGTTTGAAATAATTTATCTACGACCAGGGTTTGATTATTGTTAATTTTTGCTGTGGCCATATTCAGTAGCAACAATTAAATTTTGAACATTAGTGTCATGTCTGACAATAAACATTGTGGGTTCACAGTAATACTGTGCATTGTTGTGCATAGAGGTTGGTCTGCTAAGAAAATTAAAATTAATTTGGCTATGTTTTATGTACGCTGATTACAGATGCAGAAATAAATACAGAAATTTGAAATTTTAATTTGAAATTTTAATTATATGATTCGTTTACCCAGTCCTGTTGTCTTGTGGCATATTGACTTTCAGTAGTTTCCAAGTGTCGTTGGAGCAAAAGATTAGAATAAATTTTCATCTTCTCCATCCCACTGGCAAATTCTGTATCTGAACATAGCAATTCAAACATAGCATTTCAGATATGCATTTGTTATATGATGATGTTCTTTTTGAAATATGTAATTTTATATTAGTACAATTTACATTTTAGAATAAACCTGGAAAAAAAACACGTATTGTACAGTCAAAGTGAAGAACTGTAAAACATTCTGAACTTTTTGACAAATCTAAATGTTGTTGATAGACTGTATTCAAATTCACAGTCTGCCCTTCTATTAAAGGGAAGCCATCAGCTAGTTCATACGGACCCATTTGTGTTTACACTAAAACATGCAGTGAAGTTGGGCTGGGTATGAAGAGAAGCCACAGTCGTTAGGGGAGAAATTTCTGTTGTGAGTCTTCTTCCCACCCACTCAGCTAAACTGATAGCTCTTTCCTTATAGGCACACATGGAAAAGAGCTGTCAGTTTAGGTGAGGGGGTGGAAAGAAGCTGTGGAGTCATAATGGAGTCATCTCTCCTGGCCGCTGTAGCTTCTTCCTGTACCCTGCCCAATTTCCCTGGGTGTTGTATGGGTACCATGAACTTGCTGACAGGTTCCCTTTAAATACAGCAAAAAAAATGTATGTTAAAGGGAACTTGTGACTTAGCTTATGCTACTATTGCTGAGGACAAAACAAGCTAGTGACAGACATGCTGTAAGATACTGTAGTTTTAAAGCATTTACTGCTCAATTCTGTTAGTTTGCAGCCCGTTCTGCCAGAGAGAGTCCACTTAATTCATAAGCAGGTGTTAGCCCCAACCACCTGTGAATAGCCACAACCCCTCATGGCTGGTCCAACTTTTTACTTTGAATAGGTAGAAACCTGTAAATAACCAGCAGGTGGGTGTGGCTAGCCATGGGTGGGCAGGGCTAACACCTGCTCATGAATAAGCCAGATTTGAGCAATAAATGCTCAAACTCCTGCATCATACAGAATAAGGGGCACAACAGTGGAAACAACATATCTGTCACTAGCTTGTTCTGTCCACAGCAAGGGTGGCATAACCTCTGTGACAGGGTCCATTTAAGTGAAAGTCAGTGGTAGACTTACAGTTGGGTCTACAAGTATTTGGGAATTGATATAATTTCATAATTTAGCCTCAATATCCTTGCAAACTGGATTTGAAACAAGTAACTGAAGCAGGAGCGTAGATATAGGAGGTGCAGAGGTAGCAGTCGCCACCAGGCGTTGCAGCCTGAAGGGGCCCAAAAGCCCTCCTGCCACATAAGGAGATACCAGCATTGTAAGTGGCATATGGTAGCTGGAGGGCTCATTTCACTTTTTGCAATAGGGCCCTGGAACTTTAAGTTACACCTCTGGATTGAAGTGCAGATTCTCAGCTTAATGCATTAACCATTAAGGAAGTATAGACATACTTTACATCATCCTTACCTTTTCCAAGGCTAAAAGTAATTATTTACTTGACAGACTGACAGTTTCATGGTCTGGTGAGGCTTGTTCCCTCATTATTCCAACAATTCTTAAAAAAGAAAGACAACAATGGCAAGTTCAGCAGCACTAAAAGTCCTGGAAGAGCATGGAAGACAATTAAAGTAGATGGTTGAAAAATTCTTTCACCGAGAAAGAAAACTCCTTTACAACATGAAACCAAGTCAAGAACACTCTCAAGCCTACAATTAAGAAATGCTTTCATGAACGTAGATACAAAGATTTTATCTCAAGATGCAATCCACTGATAGAACTCAAGGACAGAAAAGTCAGATAAAACTTTGGTAGAAACATTACCAGAAAACTTCTGTCTCAAGACTCTTTGAATAGGTAAAACCAAGTTAAACGTTAACTAGAATAATGAAAAGAGAACAATATTAGGCTATGTTTACCTGGCAACTGTAAAATGGCACCAGAAATCTGTATTTTACAGTTGCCAGGCTTCAGTTTTTGTTGTGAGGTTGCGCCACAAACTGCGGCTGGTTTTCAGATTTTGACTGGTCCTAGTACATTGAACTGTACGAGAATTTGCCGTAATACGTACATAACACGAATGTATCCCAAAATGGTGTCAATAAAAAAGACACTTTAGCGTGCACTTTTTGCTTAATTTTTTTTCTATTTCCCTCCTGTAAAACCTAGGTATGTCTTATGGCCCAGTGCGTTTTAAAGTCTGAAAAAATATGGTATTTATTGATGATGTGACAGCAGACAGAAGTAACAGGATGAAGACAAACAATTCAAAACAAGTGAAAAACATCTCACCCTTCATTAATGGCACAGTCACTCAAAGGTGTTGAGATGGTAAATTCTCCTGCACGGAAGGCTGCCGGTCAGCATCCAGTCACATATACTTTGCTTGGAGCACAAACTCCGAAAATCCAGCAGGTAAGAATATCCAAATTTCTTTATTGTAACATATTAAAAGCTCAGAGTGACTAAAAAAGCATGTAGAACGCCAATGCGTTTCCGGCCAGCACGGCCCTTGTTCATAGCTTAACATGCTAACTTTGACTAACTTATTTATAGGTCTAAAAACCAATCAGATTCTAATACGTTTCACAGTGCAGAATACAAAAAGATTAACCCTTGATATACTGCATGCTACACCTATGTTTAAATATATGTTCTTCATTCATACCCTAGGATACCCTAGGAAGTTACTAAATCAGGCTTTCAATAAAATAAAAAATAAATCATAATTGTCAATATTAGAAAATACTAAAGGAAAACAAAAGAAAGAATATTCACCACTCAATACAGTAGGGATTAAGAGCCATGCTGGCCGAACACACTTTTGTGTTCTACATGCTTTTTTAGTGAGCTTTTAATATGTTACAATTAGAGATGGGCGAATCGATTCTAACGAAGTGGAATTCGTTTAGAATTTCAGGAAAACTTCGGTTCGGAACTTTGGGGTACTTCGGGTGAACGAAGTGTGCTTTTGATTGATAAAATGGCTGCGAGCACATGGCGCTACATGGGGCAAAGCACTCTGGGAGGAAGAAGGGCATAGCCTGCATGACATGTGCAGAGGTGAAGCCAATCAGAGACTGGCGGGATTCTGTGATGTCACCGCACTATATAAGTTCGGGCGCGACGCCGGGAGCTCACACTCCTCTCACTGTGCTCATCAGGGAAGGTGCTGCCGCGGCTGATAGCTCTTACTGAAGAATTGATTTTTATATAGCGATTTCTGTGGGGTGTCTCAGCTTGTCTCAGAGACTGTTCTCTTAATGTTCTATTTCTAATTTTTTGGGGTATTGGATCTGAAATCCAGTGTGCGTCCACTGCAGCTGCATATACATTCAATATCCAAGTGGGATCTAAGCCAGTTCCTGTTGTATTCATTTAAAGAAACAGCGTTTTTACAATACAAATACCACTTCATTTTTGGCTGCTCAATTCTATTGCGCAATTTATATCCAGGGGATAATTAAGCCTTGGTTTTCTTGGTGTGCTGACCTCAAGAAACCGTCTTTTTCATCGCCAAAATATATAAATTTTTCCTGTAGCCTAATTCACAAGCAAAGGTTAAATTACAACTGTATCTCTTGTTGTGTGGCGTAGAAAACACGCAATTGTAACTACGCTACAAAGCTTACTATTTTGTGGGGCTCAATTCTTTGGCGCAATTTACATCCAGGGGTTAATTAAGCGTTGTTTTGCTGGTGTACTGACCCCAAGAAACCGTCTTTTTCAACGCCAAAATATATCCATTTTTCATGTAGCCTAATTCACAAGCAAAGGTTAATTACAACTGTATCTCTTGTTGTGTGGCGTAGAAAACACGCAATTGTAACACACTACAAAGCTACTAGTTTGTGCGGCTCAATTCTTTGCCGCAATTTACATCCAGGGGTTAATTAAGCGTTGTTTTGCTGGTGTGCTGACAAAAATAAACCGTCTTTTTCAACGCCAAAATATAAAAAATTTTCATGTAACCTAATTCACAAGCAAAGGTTAATTACAACTGTATCTCTTGTTGTGTGGCGTAGAAAACACGCAATTGTAACACGCTACAAAGCTACTAGTTTGTGAGGCTCAATTCTTTGGCGCAA
Source organism: Phyllomedusa bahiana (assembly GCA_025379985.1). Lineage (NCBI taxonomy): Eukaryota > Metazoa > Chordata > Amphibia > Anura > Hylidae > Phyllomedusa > Phyllomedusa bahiana. The sequence goes on from JAODAL010030582.1 coordinate 14,829, forward strand.
TTTACATCCAGGGGTTAATTAAGCGTTGTTTTGCTGGTGTGCTGACAAAAATAAACCGTCTTTTTCAACGCCAAAATATATACATTTTTCCTGTAGCCTAATTCATGTCCGAAGGTTAATTAAGCCTGTTTGTGCTTTTACATTTAGTAAAACACACAGTGTTTTTAAACGACACATACAAGTAAATTTTTCCTGGCCATTTGTGGAGCGCAATTTTTATCCAAGGGTTACCCAAGCTTGTTACTGGGTAAATTTGGAGTCAAAAACAGGGTGTATATTTATCATATACAGATATCATCATCAAACAGTGTCTGTACATTTTAGAACAAACAGTATGTCAGACAGAGAGGTGGCAGGCTCTGCACCTGCGAGTGGCAGTGGCACAAACATTTCTTAAACAGGCCCAGGTCGCAGCACAGCAAGGGGACGTCGCAGCAGGGGTCACTCGGTGAGGCCACAACTGCCGCTGTCATCTAGCGGCCGTGTGTTGTTCAGCAACCCAAGGGTTCTTGATTGGTTGACTAGGTCATCCACGTCCTCCCAGATGACATCTGACAACCCCAGCCAAGATACGGTGGGAACCTCAGACACAACCATTAGTTGGCCCGGGAGCGGGTCAGCGGCCCTCACCTGTCCTCAGCCCGCCTCTGTCCCATCCGGTTCCCTCAGCCAGAGATCTACTATGTGGTCTGGGCTCAGCGCCACTATATAGCGAGGATGAACAATTTGAGGAGGGCAGTCAGCAGCTACTTGGCAGCGAAGAAATGGGGCCAATATCGCCTGCTTCTTGCAGTAGGCGGCAAAGTATAGATGTGGAGAGTGGCATGGGAGGTCATGTTGTGAGAGGTCAGCCTCGGCATACAAGACCGGTGATGAGGACAGCAGTGACGATGAAACACAAATAGATGATGATGTAGCCGACCGCACTTGGGATCCGGGTGAGGCAAGGGCTTCATCATCGTCAGGAGAAGAGGGCGTCAGCTTGCGCGTCAGGCAGCAGCTCAGCCAGCAAGTGGGTCGTGTGGCCGTGAGTCAGCAGGATAGCAGCAGTGTGAGGTCGGGAGCCAAGCGGCCACGGGGTAAAAAACCCACTTCGCAGGTCCAAGAAAGTAGCGGCACAGGGGCTCAGCGAGGCAGCGGCGGCAGTAGTCACTCAGTGCGGAGCGTTGGCGGTAAAATCCGATACTCGGCGGTGTGGCAGTTCTTTGCTAAGACACCGGAGGAGCCGAATATGGGTATATATAGAATCTGTGGGCAGAAAGTGAAGCGTGGCCAGGGAGCTAACGTTGGCACCACGGCCCTGCGTCAACACATGCAGCGTCACCATCCGGTGGCCTGGGAGAAACGTGGCTCAGATGTGGTGGTCCATCCTGCCGCCGTAGCAACAGCAGCAGCAGCGCCCAGTGGCACGCATGCCATTGCAGCCAGTCAAGGCTCCATCACCTCTGCAGAAGGGAGCTGTTTCTCTTTGACATCATCTCCCGGTCCAGATGCTCCTGCTCCTCGCTACTCATGGCGCCAGCAGTCGTTCAGCGAGGCGATTGCAAAGAGACAACAGTATGCGTCCAACCATCCTAAGGTGCAGCAGCTGACCGTGCTCCTGTCCAAGTTGTTGGTACTGCAGTCCCTCCCTTTCCAAATGGTGGACTCTGCACCGTTCAGAGAACTAATGGCTTGTGCCGAGCCGAGATGGAGAGTTCCAAGCCATAATTTCTTTTCCAAAAAGGCAGTACCAGCACTTCATAAATATGTAGAACAGAAGGTGGGTCAGTCCTTGAGCTTATCGGTTTGTTCCAAGGTGCACGGCAGCGCGGACGTCTGGAGCTGTAACTACGGTCAGGGCCAGTACATGTCCTTTACGGCCCACTGGTTGAATGTGCTTCCAGCCAGGCACACCAACAACTTGGACAGGAGACGCCGCTTTCTCCTCCACGTTGTCAAACTGCTGCACCTGCGCCAATGTCCGCCTCCTCCTCCTCCACCACCACCACCATCTCAGCCTCCACAAGTACTGCTCCATCATACCACATGTGTAGGGCACAGCGGTGTCACGCAGTTCTACACCTGGCTTGCCTCGGCAAACGAAGTCACACAGGGGAGGAACTGCTCCGCGTCATGCAGCAAGAAATCGATGTGTGGCTTTCTCCGCGCCAACTGCAAATCGGAACCATGGTGACGGACAATGGGAGGAACATGGTGTCCGCGCTGCACCGAGGAGGGATGGTCCATGAGCCCTGCATGGCGCACGTGTTCAATCTGGTTGTGAAAAGGTTCCTGAAGTCTTCCACCGATCTTCAGAACATTCTGAAAATGGCCAGGAAACTGTGCATGCACTTTATCCATTCGTACAAAGCCAGGAACACCCTCCTCGAGTTGCAGCGGCAGAACGGCCTCCCCCAACATACTCTGATATGCGATGTTTCCACCCGCTGGAATTCCAGCCTGCACATGTTGGACCGACTGTATGAACAGAGAAAGGCCATTAACGATTTTTTGATGATCCAGGCAGACAGAAGTACTCCCCTGTGTAACTTTGATGTCAGCCAGTGGCAGCTCATGCGTGACACCTGCCGTTTGTTGAGGCCATTCGAGGAGGCGACGTTATTTGTCAGTCGCCAGGACTACGGGATGAATAACATCATTCCACTGCTTCATGTCCTGGAACAGATGCTGAAAAATCTGTCTGGGCAGGGGACTGGAGACGTGGCGACTACATCTCGTGGCCACATGAGTCCGGTGGGGACTGAAATGGAGGAGGAGGAGGAGGACATTGGAGCAGAAGCATTGTCTGGTGAAATGAGTGGATTTTCTACCCAGGTGACAAGAGAGGAGGAGCAGGAGCAGCTGGAGGAGGTGGATGGAGATGAGGAAGATGAGGAAGACGAGGCAGATGACCCCCAAGCACCGTGGCAGTATACAGTGGAAATGGAGGCAGGGAGCCCCTCGGAGTCACTTGTGCAGATGGCCCGCAGCATGCTTATTTGCCTGGCTAGTGACAGCCGAATAGTCAGCATCCGGCAGAGGGATGACTTCTGGATCTCCACCCTATTGGACCCTCGCTACCGGTCCAAAATGGGAGCCTTTTTCCCAGCTATTGAGAGGGAAGACAAACTCAAATACTATAGGGAAATCCTCCGTAATCAGTTGGCTGCTGCCTATGTGCGGCATCGTCCCTCCTCTGACAGGTCTGACCGGGGGGTTCCTCAGCGCTCACGTACTACTGCCGCGGCTGCTGGGGGAAGGTGGGGGGGGGGGGTAGGAGCAGTACCAGCTCCATCAGTAGTAACCTAAGTCTGGAGTCACTGATGAGCAGCTTCCTTCACCCGCCTAGTGAGGAGGGCAGTCGCCAGCAGCAGCAGCAGCAGGACCTGGAGCAGTCCCTGAACCAACAGGTTGTGGCCTACTTGGACAGCACTCTGCCACCTCAGTTAGAAGATCCGCTGGACTACTGGGCAGCCAAACTGGATGTGTGGCCGCAACTTGCCGAGTTTGCAGTGGAGAAGCTGTCCTGCCCGGCCAGTAGTGTGGCATCAGAGCGGGTACTCAGGGCCATCGTTACCGCAAGGAGAAGCGGCTTGTCCACGGGAAATGTGGAACGACTGACCTTTGTCAAGATGAATCAGGCATGGATCTGCCAGGATTTCCACACACCAATGCCTTAAGCGTCAGTCTGGGTTCAAACTACCTGCCTCAGCCACTATTCTGATGCCGCCACCCACCTGAAACCACACATCTGCTGACAGTGTCTCCATCTGCCTACCACCATCTTTACCAGGGACTGGTATTGCCACCCACCTCAACACTCTGTCATTGTGCCACTCTATGACCTCATGCTGCTGCTGCTGTTGCCGTGACATCCACACTGTGTCATTGTGCCACTGTCTGACCTCATGCTGCTGCTGTGGCTGCTGCCGTGACCTCCACACTGTGTCATTGTGCCAATGTATTTACTGTTTTGCCATAGGCAAACTTAAACTCTATCAGTTCTCTATCTATTAAACACTAAAACGTAACTTTTATTATATCTAACTCTTATACACACTATTTAAAACCTGTCTCTTCCTCATCATTTAACCCTTGCTTCTGAAGAGGAATAACTCCCTTCTATCATCAAGTCTGGTGGAACCCACTATTAACAGGAGAGCCTTATATCTATAGCAAAGTACTAGCTTCAGTAAGGGATCCCAAGCCAACCACTTGGGCAGTCGTCCCTAATCTCATAGACACAGAACAAATAAGGCCCCCTTGTGACCTCTAAGCCTTGATAAAGCCAGGTTAGCTGGCGAAACATGTCGGCGAGGTCAGGCATGACGTTTTAAATTGTGATCTCTCACCTCTGTCTACAAGTGTCACCTGCTGCAGACGGTGTCACAAGGGGGCCTTATTTGTTCTGTGTCTATTGAGATTAGGGACGACCGCCCAATGAGTTGGCTGGGGATCCCTTACTGAAGCTAGTACTTTGCTATAGATATAAGGCACTCCTGTTAATAGGTGGGGTTCCACCAGACTAGATGATAGAAAGGGATTATTCCTCTTTCAGAGCAAGGGTTAAATGATGAGGATAGAGATCAGGTTTTTTAAATAGTGTGTATAGAGGTTAAGAGTTAGATATAATAAAAGTTACGTTTTAGTGTTTAATAGATAGAGAACTGATAGAGTTTAAGTTTGCCTATGGCAAAATAGTAAATATAGTGATCAAAAGTCACTCTTAGTTCTCTTGCGAGATTCCCAATTTTTTGGAGATTATGTGACAAAATTGTGCCACTGCCTGACCTCATGCTGCTGCCGCCGTGACCTCCGCTCTCAGTCATTGTGCCACTCTGTGGCTTCCTCCTGTTTTGCCACCTCCAGAATGTCGTGGTGCCACTGCCTGATCTATGTGCGCTCGTCGTGACCTCCATACTGTGTGATTGTGCCAGTCTGGGCCTCATACTGTTTTGCCACCTCCAGAATGTCATTGTTGCCACTGCCTGATCTCATGCTGCTGCTGTCGTGACCTCCACACTGTATCATTGTGCCACTCTGTGGCCTAATACTGTTTAGCCGCCTCCAGAATGTCATTGTGCCACTGCCTGACCTCATACTGCTGCCGCCGTGACCTCCACACTGTGTGATTGTGCCACTCTGTGGCCCAATACTGTTTTGCCGCCTCCAGAATGTCATTGTGCCACTGCCTGATCTCATGCTGCTGCTGTCGTGACCTCCACACTGTATCATTGTGCCACTCTGTGGCCTAATACTGTTTTGCCGCCTCCAGAATGTCATTGTGCCACTGCCTGACCTCATACTGCTGCCGCCGTGACCTCCACACTGTGTGATTGTGCCACTCTGTGGCCTAATACTGTTTTGCCGACTCCAGAATGTCATTGTGCCACTGCCTGATCTCATACTGCTGCCGCCGTGACCTCCACACTGTGTGATTGTGCCACTCTGTGGCCTAATACTGTTTTGCCGCCTCCAGAATGTCATTGTGCCACTGCCTGTCTCATATTGCTGCCGCCATGCCTCCACACTGTGTGATTGTGCCACTCTGTGGCTAATATGTTTAGCCGCCTCCAGAATGTCATTGTGGTGCCACTGCCTGATCTCATACGCTGGCCGCGTGACCTCCACACTGTATCAATTGTGCCACTCTGTGGCCTAATACTGTTTTGCCGCCTCCAGAATGTCATTGTGCCTGTGCCTGACCTCATACTGCTGCTGCCGTGACCTCCGCTCTCAGTCATTGTGCCACTCTGTGACCTAATACTGTTTCTCCACCTCCAGAATGTCATTGTGCCACTGCCTGACCTCATGCTGCTGTGGCTGCCGCGTCACCTCCACACTCTGTCACTAATGTTGCCACCTGAGCTCTCAGCTTGTTTTTTTCCAGCTTTCGCTGGCATGACTTTATCAGGCTACATTCCCACTTGAGTTTTTTGGTCAGTTTTGCCCTCTTAAGTGCCCAGGGAATTTTATAGTGAAGCGATTCTAAGAGCGGCGGCAGTCATCTGCGTGTCATACTAAAACACAACATTGTATGAAGACCAAACCAAGCTCCCTCTGCATATTTAAGCATGGCACAACGTTCTACAGCACCCTGCAGGCTCTGTGCAGCCTGGAAATAGCTGCTTTTTAACTCGATTCGTGCCGAAGTAATTCGGAACGAAACGAATTTTGTCGGAAAATTCGTCGAAGGGACCGAATCGAATTTTTGAGAAATTCGCCCATCTCTAGTTACAATAAAGAAATTTGGATATTCTTGCCTGCTAGATTTTCTGAGTTTGTGCTTCAAGCAAGGTATATGTAACAGGATGAATACTGTAGTGTACTGTGGACTGTGTACTTTCAGCTCAGATTGAGTTACGTGTTGCAAAATAATAGGCTGGTGCTTTACAGTCTATAGATAATGACCCAAAGTATTTAAAAGCTTTTAAACATAAACAAATTAAATATTCTTTAAAGTTTGAATTAGGCATCTGACTTCAATCTTTGCTTTTCACTTGCTAAAGGTAAATCTAAACGTAAAAAGATCCACAAACAGGAGCAACTTAAGACTGCTGCAGTAAAGGCAGTGAAGGCCTAGCTAAGATTTTCTAGGGAAGGAATTCAGCATTTGGTGAGGCCCATTTGTTCCAGATATTAAAATTATTTATTGTTATTATGTTAGTTGGTTAGATTACTTTTAAACCTGTGGAAATGGAGGGACAATATAAAAAAGGTTGAAATTTCTAAATGATCAATGCAATATTTTTGTTAATCCTCTTGTACTGTAGCTAAAAATCACATATTAAAGGGATAGTCCGGTTTCAAGAAATCCTCTTCTAGAGCCACTCGTTCACTCGTTGCTAACTGCGATCCGGCGTGCATGTGAAAGAGTGTGTGCGCTCGGTTATACTCGGAACTTCCATAGAAGTGAATTCACATGCAGGTCTGCATCGCAGCTAGCAACAAGTGGCCAGAGAGGAGGATTTTCTGAAATGAGACTACCCCTTTAATGGCTTGTCCCAAAGCCATTGTGGTTGTATACTGAGACTGAATTATGAAAATTATGTCACTGCACTGACATAAAATTGAGCATATATTTTAAAGGAGAAGATTATAAAAATACATATCTTAAGTTTATGCCACTATTGAATTGTAAAAAGAACCTAAAGCATTCATGCATTTGTACTGTTGCTGCTTTTGCTATTATGTTAAATTTCACTGTTTCTACATTTACAGCTGCAATGCATTGATATAGTTACTCAATATATTTAACAGACAGAAGAAAATAAATACATAACAATGCAATTATTTTATGTTAATTCCTTGTCACTACCTTCTTTTTACCAATTTTTCATTAAGCTCTCCGACGGAGGACCTGAAGGAAGGAGTAGCAATTTTTATGGGGTAAACAAAGCACCTATACTTTAATCACTTATGTTTTTACTGTCACAGTCTTTTAATTTTAGGTACCTATTAAGAATAGCAGCCCTCTTCTAATCTGCCTGAAAAGCTCTTTTTATTAATGTATACCAATTGTATCTGGAAGTCAAATACTTCCACTGGCAACAAAAGCAATGAATTCTCACCAAAAGGATAATAAGACTATGGGTCTTATGTATAATTGTCTAGCACTTAGACTGTCTTTGTTGCCCATAGCAACCAATCAGAGCTCAGCTTAAATTTCATAGTGCTCTTTAAAAATAAAAACGGAGCTCTGATTGGTTGCTATGGGCAACATAGGCAGTCTTAGTGCTAGACAGTGTTCATACATAAGGCCGTATGTTTTCACTTTGGACAAATAAAAAAACTATTTGCTCTTCTAGATTTTTTTTAATCACGTCAGTTAAATTGTCTAACATGCATTCCAACAATAAAGGTTGAATAGTGCGGTCTCTCAGTGCAACACAGTTGGAATGACAAGGGAACTGACAGTAACTCACCTTTGAAAGGAGTGATGCAAATCTGTAACAGCGCATCTGCCATCGGCACTTACCACCTCTAATTGTTTTGGGTCTAAAGGAGTCTTAGGTTAGTGTGATTATTTGGGGGGTGGCTACCTTTCTTGGTGAAAGATGTCTGATTTTATTGGTGAATAGACATCCATCATTTACTGCGAGACAGTACTGAATGTTCCGGTAAACGGAAACTAAAAAATAAGACATCCCCTGAAAATAAGCCCTAATCTATCAAAAAATGGTGTTAAACCTGGTATCTATCTATCTATCTATCTATCTATCTATCTATCTATCTATTGTATCTCTTTGTTAGTGTAGATCACATGATCTTTGGAAACAGCAAACACAATAATATGTTTAATATTAAAGGTGTTTTCCCATCTGGGATTTTACTTAATCAAGTAATATCCATGGCATAGCAGATCATCACTAATGACATTCGAGTGTAATGATCTGCTATGCCATGGATGTTACTGGATTAATAAAATATAAAAGTTTTAACTGTTCAAGCAGCAGTTTATGTTGCTGTATATTCCTGTTTGTCAGTTTTGTCTGCCTTAATTTCACCCTTAGGACAGAAAAATACATTGTGTAACACACGAATAGGAACATGTCTGTGTTGGGGCTAAGCTGCAACTTGGCTCCCATTGAGCACAAGTTTGTTTTACTTGATGTAGATTTGGAATCTGCATCATTCTGCCTGATTGGTGAGTAACAGCTGCCTTCTCCATTTGCCATTCTTGTCTGTCTATCTGGGTTCTGTGTGGTTGGGATGTCAGAGGGCTGGTCCTATCATGTCTTTGAACCAGACTCTGATATCCCTTAAGAAGACCACATTTTCTCTTCTCAAGTGCTTGTGATAGACTTGGTCTTCAGCTTTCTCTTTCTGGATAGCATACTTGGATCTCCTGACCTTGTGCCCACCTTTTTGACTGTTTATTGCCTGACGCTTCTGTACCTTTTCTGCTCTACCTGGTTCTGACCCATTTTTGCCTGACCCTTCTACATTGTGTGTGTCTGTCTTGTCCTTTCTGTGTTTGCATGTACTCAGGGTAGGGACTGCCATCCAGTTGTTGATTACCACTTAGGAATGGGTCAGCAAGCAGGCAGTGACAGCTTCGGGGCGACTGAGCTTCTGAGTGCACTGCCTGTCTGTCTCCATCTATTTATCTTTTCTTGTGGTCCCTTACAGTCTGTTTGTCTTTCATCAGTTTGACTTTTGTTTAGCTAGGGTTTGGTTAGGATAAGGTTCCTGCCCGGGTCAACCTTTTCAGGGCGGTTGCTCTCCTTAGCCTCTACTTAGCCAGGCGTTAAGGCATTCCTGACATTGAGGCTTTTTTTCTGGAAAAAGGTAAAGAGAGGCAAAAAGCTAAAGTCATGTGCAGTATATGCAGTCATGTACAGTAGAATGTAGAATAAGCCCCAAGAATCAACTTTACTGGTAGACCCCAAGAAACAACTTCTCATGTGGGCCCCTGGCACATCAGTCTGACACTGCTAGTTGTTCTTCCTATCACCACTTTTTGGAAGTACATACTACTGTATACCAGGAGCACCCAACAAGACCAGCCTTGTGGAGATGCTCTCACCCAGCTGTTTAGCCATTACAATTTGTCCCTCAGTTAAATCACACAGATCCTGCACAATTTTTTCTGCTTTCAACATAACTTCAAGAACTGGCTGTCAACATGTTTCCTAATATGTCCCACCACTTGACAGGTGCCATTATAATGAGAAATGCAATTGACTGTATATTCAGATCACAAATATTTGAGAGGTTTGAGATCTTTCAGAAACTATGTTGTTATTGTAGTACTTTCTTATATTTATATTTCAATGGAGGTGAATTTTTAAGGGCATTTACAAGACACATCAATCTTATTTACAATTGTCTCTTCTCCTTTCTTTAAATTACAAATCATTTGTTGTCTTCTAAACACAATCATCAATATTATCTTGGAGGCCTATAAAAGAATTCATTGATGAGTCACACAATAGATGTTTACTAGGGTTTACTAAACAAAAGTTGAACACATACTGTAAGTACAGGTTAAAGCAGGAATAAAAGTACCCACTGTGTACCAAGAGATAACTCCTTCTGAATAATCATATTTAACAAAATACCTTTACTGTTTGTCAGTAAGAAAAACAAAATATTAATCTTGCATATAGAATATGTTTTAATAGCTAACAAGAATAAACACAATAATATTAAAAAGTAAGCTTTTGATGGATGCTATGATGGAATTTGAACATTCTGGTCCCGAACATCCCAGGACAGAAGACAGTGTACAAGTAAGTGAGGGATAGGGGGGTGAACAGAGCAATGACACTGACACACACACTCAATTTTCAAACATAGGCATATGTTGCATAAAGCTATGGCTCTCTGGCTACTGCTAGAATGCTTGCTGGAGACGGGATCTCCCTTGTCCCATAACATGTACCAACCAATATCACATAGCAAGCAAAATATATTTAAAACTACTTTATTCAGAAACATATAACTAAATATGTAACTTGCAGTGCTTAATTAAGTACTTGCGTTCCTTTTAAGTCCATAGACGGCAGTAGGGAGACAGGATCCAAGTCCATGTAAAGCAATCTCCCGGCGTGTCCACGTGTGCTGACGCCCATAGAGGAGAAACAGACAGGAACAGGCTGGAAAACCGTGTGACGTTTCGGGGCTAGTCCCGCCCCTTCTTCAAACACGTAGTTTCCTCGTAATCACTTCCCTTTATACTCAACATCACGATAGATGCCAAGGAAAGGTAACACAGGTTACATACAGATAAAACCAATCTATAAAAAGAACGTAGATTTAAATTCTATTCATGCCTGGGGGGGCTAACGTATTCGTTTTAAATATCCAGACGACTCTCTCTGGAGTCAAAGTTCTCTCTAAATATTTATCATATTGTGCTGTAAATTCCTCAAAAAATGCACCATTTAAGATCAGCCCCCAGTGTTTTTTTTGTTCTAAGAAGTGCCTAGCCACCGTGGTTTCTCCAAACCTTTTCTTTTTTTCTATATTAGTTGTTTCAACATGACCAAGACTATTACGGATAGAGGATTTGTGCTCTTGTAGCCTCTAGCTATAAATTTATCTATAAGGATTCTTTTTTGTTCATAATAGAGCCTATCCTCTGAGCATATTCTCCTAGCTCTAATCAGCTGTCCTTTTGGAATACCCGTAAACAATTGTGGTACGTGTTGACTAGATCTATGTAATACATTGTTTTTTATACATAGTGGTACTTAGGCCTAGAGGGCCCTTACTTATTTCTATGTCTAAATAGCAGATCTTATTTTTATCTATGTTGGAAGTAAAACTGTATAGATGGATGTCCCTGATTTAGAGAAGCAATGACTCATTGAGCTTTTTCAGGTAATCCTTTCCAGATGACGAACACGTCATCGACGTATCTCAGCCAGGTGGAGACCTTGTAGTAGTCATGTCTGGTGTAAACGAATTTCTTTTCATAAGCTAGGAGAATATGCTCAGAGGATAGGCTCTATTATGAACAAGAAAGAATCCTTATAGATAAATTTATAGCTAGAGGCTACAAGAGAGAAGCCTTGGAGAAATTGGCAGAAGAGGTCAGATTACTTAATAGGGACGACCTGTTAAAAACAAAAAGAAAAACAGATAGAGACGAAAGACTTATGTTTCTGAGTACCTTCGATAAGCGTAGTGGTTTAATACGTCAATCCATTAAGAAATATTGGTATTTACTATCAAAAGATTCTAAGTATGGCAAACTATTTACAAACATCCCTAGGTTTGTCTACAGAAAGGGCCGTACTGTAGGGAATGTGATTGTTTCGTCACAGCTGTATAAAGACACAGGATCAAAACAAAGAGTACTACAGAGCAAACATAAAGGTACATTTCCCTGCCTTGGTTGCTGCAATTGCAGTGCGATCATCAAAGGTACTTTCATCTCCCATCCCACTAAAGGATATAAGATATTACATAAGGGAACCTTCACGTGTAATTCAAAAGGTGTAGTGTACTTCCTAAAATGCCCATGCGGTAAGGGCTATGTAGGACAAACCATGCGTCAAATAAAAACCCGCATCACTGAGCACAAATCCTCTATCCGTAATAGTCTTGGTCATGTTGAAACAACTAATATAGAAAAAAAGAAAAGGTTTGGAGAAACCACGGTGGCTAGGCACTTCTTAGAACAAAAACACACTGTGGCTGATCTTAAATGGTGCATTTTAGAGGAAGTGACAGCACAAAATGATAAAAATTTAGAGAGAACTTTGCTCCAGAGAGAGTCGTTCTGGATATTTAAAACGAATACGTTAGCCCCCCTAGGCATGAATGAGAATTTAAATCTACGTGTCTTTTTATAGATTGGTTTTATCTGTATGTAACCTGTGTTACCTTTCCTTGGCAAACTATCGTGATGTTGAGTATAAAGGGAAGTGATTACGAGGAAACTACGTGTTTGAAGAAGGGGGGGACTAGCCCCCCAAACGTCACACAAGAGCACAGTTTCCAGCCCTTTTCCTGACTGTTTTCACCACACTATGGGACGTCAGCACACCGACACGCCGGAGATGCTTTACATTGACTTTGGATCCTGCTCCTCCTTCTGTCGTCTATGACTTAAAAGTGAACGCAAGTACTTAATTAAGCACTGCAAGTTACATATTTTAGTTATATGTTTCTGAAAAAAGTAGTTTTAAATATATTTTGCTTGCTATGTGATATTGGTTGGTACTGACACACACACCTCAGAGGATGTCTGATGGGGCATGCTGGAACTTCTAGTTTTACAAGTCCCAGCATGTCACATTTGCCATCCTTTGAGATGTCAACGCAGCTGCCATAAAGTGTCCTTTACATACATATATCCTATGGTGTGTGACTCTAAACTGACATATATATATAAATATAGATATATATATATATATATATATATTATATATATATATTATATATATAAAACACACATACTAGTATAAGCATGCTATAACTTATTTGTGGAAAATAAGACATCCCCTGAAAATAAGACATACCGCATCTTTAGGAGCAAAAATTAATATAAGACGCTGTCTTATTTTCGGGGACACAGGGTATATATATAGTGGGGTGTTACCGGAGGTTTATCTCCAAGTTTGCAGAGATGGCAGTACCCTTAACCGACCTTACCAAGGGCATCAAGTGTACCACAGTTAAGTGGTCCCCAGAAGCAGAGAGAGCTTTTCAGGAACTCAAACAGGTCCTGTGTGGACAGCCAGTTTTGGTAGCTCCAGATTTCTCTAAGGAGTTTTTTGTGCAGACCGACGCATCAGAGGTGGGTCTGAGGGCTGTTATGTCCCAGGTAATAAATGGGGAAGAACATCCTGTTATATACCTGAGTCACAAGCTGTCTCTAGTGGAACGTAATTATTCCAATGTGGAAAAAGAAGGGCTAGCGATAAAATGGGCACTGGACTCCCTGAGATACTATCTGTTAGGGAGATGGTTCAGACTCATTTCAGATCATGCCCCTCTAAAATGGATGAGTGAGAGGAAGGGTTATAATGCCCGAGTAACCCGTTGGTTTCTAGCCCTGCAGGACTTCTAGTTTACAGTAGAACATAGGCCGGGGAAGCTACAAGGCAATGCGGATGCCCTCTCCAGGGTGCAATGTATGCGGGCTGAAAGTTCCCAGCCCCCTGGCTTTGGGAAGAGGGGTGGGTATGTAGAAGGGCACAAGGCGTCCCTGGCATCGGTGAAGTAAAAGCCAAGATGTTTTGTGTCAGCAACACTAAGTTGCTGACACTTGTTTGTTAGTTATAGAACAGCTGCTTTAAGTGGCTGATCCGGGTCCGGCTTTTACTGGAATGGCCGAAGAGATAGGTGGAACGGCCATTCCCACACTCCGGTCCAGGCTTTCCAGGCCTGTAAGACCTGAGCTAGTGGAGACAGGGGTGTTCCAACTGAGTGTGTCAGTCTGTTAAGGAAAGATCCTTAATGAAATAAGTCCACACCAAAATCACTGGTCACAACATGACAGGCACTATAAATAAAAAAGAATTTAATAAGAGATATAAAACTGGTAAAGATTCGGTTGAAAAAGGTTCCGTTTTAGGAACAAAACGTACTATCATTGAATCTAACTGTTTATAAGATGGATACAAATTGACCCTGTTTTTATGAAGCCGGATAATTATGTTACTCAATAAAGTTTTGTTACAATGAAAAAGTGATATCTTGGTGTGCGACCTTATCTACATTAAGGACTATTGCAAAGTTTTGGTCTGTACCCACTTCCTACCTGATAGAGTGCCGAAGACGATCTCTCTAGAAATTGTAGAGGAAAGAGCTCTGGGCTGGATGTGATCTGTGTGCTCTGCCATTTCATGGAGGACTGAACCCACTACAGATGCCTCCAAGTGGGTATATATATATGTATAGAGTTTGAAGCTGTGTTTAAAGAGAAGGCACTGTGAAACAGCATGGTGATAACACCGCTTTGTAATATGCAGAATCATATTTCTTCATTCAGCACAAACCAGTGGCAATATTGTGTGCTTGAATGCTGCAGTAGTTTCAAAGATAGTGGCATACTGTACATGTGACTATGCTGGTACTACAGATAAATCCTATTCAGATGATTGGATGAGTGTTGTAATACTATCACAGCTGCATATATATGCATATACTGTATGTATACAGATATGCAGTTGTATCTGGAACACCAGATACCACATCTGTCCAGCAAGCAATGTCACTGTATGGTGCTGCTCTGGAACTTCAACCTATTAGACACTGACTGTCAGTGCTATCTTTAATATTTAGCTTGAAACACTGATAATATAAAATACCTACAATGTAAAGCTTTTTCTAATATTCAGCAATGTTTTAGTGAAAGAGCAACAATGTAATAGTTAAACATGAGTTAGATTAAATTGATTTATCAGATTTAAATGTATAAAAGTCAATTTTGTTTTATTAAATGCTTCATTTTTAGTCATTTACTAATGATTTGACTCAACAGAGCTGTAAACGCTCACTTTCAATTGACCAATAGATAGGTCATTTATTATTGATATAGTCCATTATACTACCAAAAACTCTCAAAACAATTATACCTAATTATGTTAGAAAGCATGAAGTGAAAAGTACATTATGAAATTTTGCATGTCTGACATTTATTGACATTTATTGATCAACCACTACTTAATAATGTAAATCTTCTGGAAGTGGTCTTCAGTAATGGATGTTACCAGCTTTCAGCATATATCCACTAAATAAATAAAACTGGACATTGTAAGTTATCACAATTAAAGGTAAGAAGTAAAACTATTTTATTTACAAAATATAAAGTTCATTTTTAATCAGAATAATTGAGCTTTATTGCCTGCTTTATATCTCTGATTCTGTTTCAGACAGTTTTATGTTAGCAATAACAGGTTTTTGTAACCCTTAGAGACAAAAGGCTGAAGATATTAATAAATTTTATGACATCAACATGTTGATATCTCATGTCTGAAGGACACAGAACCGGTAGATATGTGCTAAAATTTTAAATAAGTGTCTACTCACAAAACTTCTAACTCTACAACATTTTTCCAGTTTTGATATGTATGAAAAATTAAATTGAAGAAATGTAGAGAGAAAGTCATTTTTTACTTCGCCATGTTAAAAAAAGAACAATCAGTAGACTGCTCCTAATGGTTAAAGAGGTTGTCTGATTTTTTTTTTTATGAACTAGGCTCACTATGAGCTTAAACGTGTTTGTTTATGTTATTGATGTTTATTGTTTAGAATCTGTGCGTTTTAAACTTGGGTTTTTACTATTATGTGAACGGCACTAAGTGATGACGTTCCACTCTTAACATCATTTTTTACTACTGCATATAATATAGAAGAGCCCATAGGCCTCCTAACTAGAACACATGTACACTAGCCAAGATGCCATGCTGCTGTAGTGCAACTGTCCACCAACCTCTCAAATACTGTGTCACGCTACTCTGTATAGTGTGATTCTGCATTCGGGGAGAGCTACGAATGGCTATACTATAGCAGGGATAGCCTACTGACTAGAGCACATGGGCTCTAGTCAGCAGGCCAGCCGGTGCTTCTATACTGTAGTCTCCCACAGTCCTCCTTGAACGTAGTTGTCACCGTCGGTAGTAGTGGATCCTCTGGACCACCGCAAGCGATGGTGTAAGCCACGCCAGGGAGCGGAATCTAAGTAGGTCCTGGTTTTCACCAGAGCCCGCCGCAAAGCGGGATGGACTTGCTGCAGTGGGAGTCTACCAGGTCGCTACCTCTGACGTGACTTGCTTGCGGAGGCAGCCAAGGTGTAGCGTTGTACACAATCGTAAGGCAGGCTCGTAGTCGGGGACAGGCAGGAAGGTCAGGGCAGGCGGCAAGATTCGTGGTCGTGGACAGGCAGGAAGGTCAGGGCAGGCGGCAAGATTCGTGGTCGAGGAATGGAGGCAAACGGTACGGTACACGGTAATCAGACAAGACTCAGGAATGCTTTCACAAGAGGCAATTGGCACTAAGGATCCGGCAGGATAACCAGGAAGAGGCAGGCTTAAATAGGGGCAGCGACCGGCAATAGCCAATTACCGGTGCGCTGGCCCTAGGGAGCGGGACCACGCGCCGAGGGACAGAGCCTGCAGCAGGAGTCCGGCCGGGTAAGCACGCTCCCGAAGGGGCAGGGGAACGAGTGCACCCGCGCCCCGACATGCGGGACGCGGCATCGCTCGGGTGAGGGGCACGGATGTGCCTGGGACGAGGGTCGCAGAGGCATCCGTGACAGTACCCCCCCCTTTGGCCCCTCCCTCTTTTGGGCCTGAAGGAACTTCTGGATAATGTTACAGTCCAGAAAGTTCTCCTCTGGTTCCCAAGACCTCTCCTTGGGCCCGAACCCCTTCCAATCAACGAGGAAATACCGTTTTCCTCTAGTCCTCCTCATATCCAAGATCTCTTTGACCACAAAGACATTAGAGGAATCGGCCACAGACGAGGGAGGGACTACCTTCCGAGAGAAACGATTCAGGACCAAGGGTTTCAGTAGCGACACATAAAAGGAGTTCGGGAAGCGCATGGTAGGTGGAGCCGGAGTTTGTAGGCCACCGGGTTTATGCGTTTAATGACCTCGAAAGGTCCCAAAAAACGGAGTCCCAGTTTGTAACTCGGGATCTTAAGGTGCACATATTTGGCCGACAGCCACACCTTGTCACCCGGGGAGAAGACTGGAGGAGGACTTCTTTTTTTATCTCCTTGGACCTTCGCGCGCTCAGACGCACGGAAGAGAGATTGGCGGGTCAGAGCCTAAATGGCCTTCATGTCTTGGACCAGCGCATCCGCTGCCGGGACCTCAGACGGGGATGCTACTGGGAGAGGTAGGCGGGGATGCAGGCCGTATACGATGAAGAAGGGAGAGGCGCCCGTGGATTCAGATTCTAGGGATTTGTAGGAAAATTCCGCCAACGGAAGCAGATTGGACCAGTCATTTTGGCGAGCCAAGACAAAGTGGCGCAAATAGTTCCCCAAGACCTCGTTGACCCTTTCCACCTGGCCGTTCATCTGGGGGTGGTAAGCCGCGGAGAAATTGAGCTTCACCTGCAGTTGTTAACAAAGGGCCCGCCAGAATTTAGACACGAACTGGACCCCTTGATCCTAGACGATTTGTATGGGCAACCCGTGCAAACGAAAAATGTGGTGGAAAAACAGGTCGGCCAGGCGAGGGGCAGAGGGTAGACTGGCAACGGGACAAAATGTGGCATTTTCGAGAACCGATCTGTGACCACTCAGATCATGGTGTTGCCCGAAGATGGGGGATGTTCAGTTATAAAATCCATCGCTACGTGCGACCAGGGACTGGTAGGGATGGGCAGGTGATGCAGGAGCCCGGCCGGTTTGTGATGAGGGGTTTTATTACGTGCACAGATGACACAGGCCTCGACGAATTCTTTGACGTCCTTAACGAGGTCCGGCCACCAGTAGAATCGTGAGATAAAAAGACACCGGGATGTCCCGCCACCAATGAGCAGTGCCCCCACTTCAGGATTTTTCTTCGGAGTGCGGGGCTCAAGTATGTTTTCCCCAGCGGGACATTTCGGAGGTCGACAGGAGCTGTGGAGACAAGACGATCAGGGGGTATTATGTGCTCAGGGACCACTTCCTCCCCGACCATGTCGGAGGCGCATGACAGAGCGTCTGCCTTAATATTCTTTTCTGCGGGACGGAAGTGGATCTGGAAGTTAAACCTGGAAAAGAGCAATCACCTAGCTTGGTGCGGATGGAGTCGCTGGGCCGTCTGGAGGTATTGGAGGTTCTTATGATCCGAATAGATACTGATGGGATGCCGAGCTCCTTCCAGCAAATAGCGCCATTCCTCCAGCGCAAGTTTGATGGCTAATAACTCCCGGTCTCCGATAGTATAATTCCTTTCTACCGAAGAGAATGTTTTGGAATAGAAGTCACAAGTGACCATCTTGCCTGTGGGCCCCTTTTGCGTGAGGACCGCTCCGACTCCCACAGATGAGGCGTCTACTTCAAGCACGAAGGGCTTCGCAGGGTCCGGCCTCGACAATATAGAAGCAAAGTCAAAAGCGTTTTTGAGTTTCACGAACGCTTCCACGGCCTCGGGGGCCAACTTCGTGGGTTAGTGTTTTTCTTCGTGAGGGCCACAATAGGAGCCACCAGCATGTAAAAGTGTGGGATAAACTGCCGGTAATAATTACAAAAACCCAGAAAATGTTGTATTGCCCGAAGACCGACTGGGCGAGGCCATTGCAACACCGCAGACAACTTTGCTGGGTCCATCCGCAAGCCTTGGTCTGAGATAATGTAGCCCAGGAATGGGAGGCAAGTTTGATGAAAGACGCACTTCCCCAGCTTGGTGTACAGGTGGTTAGCTCGAAGGCGCCTCAGCACCTGGCGAACGTGGACACGGTGAGTCTCCAGATTAGGCGAATATACTAGAATGTCGTCCAAGTAAACCACGACACAGGAATATAGGAGGTCTTTGAAGACGTCATTCACGAACTCCTGGAAGACGGCTGGGACGTTACACATGCCGAACGGCATGACCAACTACTCAAAGTGGCCATCCCTGGTGTTAAACGCCGTCTTCCACTCATCGCCCTTACGGATGCGGACTAAATTGTAGGCACCTCTTAAGTCCAACTCGGAGAAGATCCGTAGGTGATCAAAAAGCTCCATGATCAGCGGCAGAGGGTACCGATTCTTCACCGTGATCTTATTTAGTCCCCGATAATCGATGCAGGGCTGTAAGGATCCGTCCTTTTTCTCCACGAAGAAAAATCCTGCTCCTGCAGGAGAGGAGGATTTTCGTATAAACCTGTCACGGCTGGCCCCTCTCCCCGCGGTGCGGGCGACGGGCACAGCCGTGACTCGCTCGCATCCACGGCTGCGGGGACGAGTGGCGCCGCTGTCCGCATGTCGGGCAGCGGGCGCGCTCGCCCCCCTGGGAGCTCCAACTTACCCGGCCACGCTCCTGTCTCAGTGCACGTCCCGGCCGGCTGCTGTGCGTGCGACCGCCCTCTAGGGTGCGCGCGCGGCAGCTCCCGGAAATTTAAAGGGACAGTGCGCCGGTAATTGGTTTAACCGGCCGCTGACCCTATATAACCGCTCCACCCCCGGCCTGCCCTTGCTGGATCTATTTGTGCCTTGTGCCGTAGAGAAAGCGTTACCGTGTGCGTTCCTGACCTATCCGCGTTTCTGACCTCCTGCTACATCCTCCGACCTCGAACCTCTGCCGCCTGCCCTGACCTTATTGCCTGTCCACGACTACGTCTACGTGGTACCACGCTCACCCTTGGCTACCATCGCAAGAAAGTCACGCCAGTGGAAGCGAACTGGTAGCTTCCAGCCGTAGCAAGTCAATCCCGCTTTGCGGCGGGCTCTGGTGAAAACCGGGTTCTACTTAGACTCCGGTCCATGGTACGGCTTACACCATCGCTTGCGCTGGTCCAGAGGATCCTCTACCGTAACAAAACCCCTTCTGTAAATTTTCCCGAATATACCCCGACATGGCTTGAGTTTCGGGCACAGACAAGGGGTAGACCCTGCCACGAGGAGGAGTGGTACCCGGTAGCAGATCAATCGGGCAATCATATGGGCGATGAGGAGGAAGGCTCTCAGCCTGCTTCTCCGAGAAGACATCAGCGAATTCTTGATACTCGGCTGGTAACCTGGGCAACGGCTCGTGGGGCTTGGAGCGAGAGTGGGGAAACACAGGGCGAGGTTCCACCAGACAGCAGCTCAAGCAATTGGGACCCCAGAGAGTTACTGCTCCTGACGTCCAGTCTAGCGTAGGAGAGTGGAGTCACAGCCATGGGAGTCCTAGCAGAATCGCCGAGGAGCAGCGAGGCAACACGTAGAAGATGATTTTCTCCTTATGTAGAGCCCCAACATGAAGAGACAACGGCTTGGTGGTGTACTGTATCACGTCACTTAGGAGCTCTCCGCTGACTGAAGAGATCACCAACGGTTTTTCCAGGCGGACTACTGGAAGGCAATACCGCTGAACGAGAGAGTAATTAATAAAGTTCCCAGCTGACCTGGAGTCCAGAAAGGCTGAGACCTGAAACACTAGAACAGCTTCAGTCTCGATCCGTATCGGCATCATCAGGCGTGGAGAGGAGGAATTTGCACTTAGGGACGCCTCTTCCACGAAGCCTAGGTGCAGGAGTTTCCCGGACGCTTGGACAATTCCTCCGAAAATGTTCTGGACTGCAGCAATATAGACATAAGTTCTAAATCCTACATCAGGCCAACTCTTGCTCGGTAATTTGGCCCGGTCGATCTGCATGGGTTCCTCAGTGGGGAGCGGTTGCATAGGCTGCCTCTGGAACACTGGAGCCAGGCGTGGAAACCGGCGTGGCTGTGCTACCTCACGTTCTTGCTGAAGGTCTTCTTGCCTTACGGCGAAACGCACGTCAATGCAAGTGGCTAACTGAATTAACTTGCTGAGGGAGGACGGGATGTCTCTCGCGGCCAGCACATCCTTAATCCTACTGGAAAGTCCCCTTTTGAAGGTGGAACACAAGGCCGCCTTGTTCCAAGATAACTCTGAAGCCAAGGTGCGGAACTGCACCGCATCGCGTAGTCTCCCACAGACGAGTCCCCCTGGCACAGGGTTAGAAGAGCTGTTTCGGCGAAGGACGTCCGAGCTGGTTCCTCGAAAACACTGCGGAACTCCTGGAGAAGGGTCTGTAGATCCGCCGTCACCAGATCGTTCCGATCCCACAGGGGTGTGGCCCATGCCAAGACCTTCCTGGAAAGCAAGCTGACCACGAAAACCACCTTTGAGCGCTCTGTGGTGAACTGGTTGGCAATCAGTTCTATGTGCATGGAGCACTGGATGATGAAACCATGGCACTGCTTGGAGTCCCCTTCAAAGTTTGATGGTAGCGGCAACCGGAGCTTGGGACCCATATTGCAGGTAGAGCAGCGGGAGAGGATGGTGGCTGACGTTGATTCGCCAGGAGTTGCTGCAGCATGGCGGATAGCTGGTCCAACTGCTGCGCTTGTTGAGCAATCTGTTGCGACTGCTGCGAAACGACAACTGCAAGATCCGTTTTACCAGGCAGAGGCACCTTGGCGGGATCCATGGCTGGATCTTACTGTCACGGTCAGTAGTAGTGGATCCTCTGGACCAGGGAACGGAGTTTAAGTAGGTCCCGGTTTTCACCAGAGCCCGCCGCAAAGCGGGATGGACTTGCTGAGGCGGGAGTCTACCAGGTCGCTACCCCTGACATGACTTGCTTGCGGGGGCAGCCGAGGTGTAGCATGGTACAAAATCGTAAGGCAGGCTCATAGTTGGGGACAGGCAGGAAAGTCGTGGACAGGCATGAAGGTCAGGGCAGGAGGTAAGATTCGTGGTCGAGGAGCGGAGTCAAACGGTACGGTACACGGTAATCAGAAAAGACTCAGGAACGCTTTAACAATAGGCAATTTGCACTAAAGATACGGCAGGGTAACCAGGAATAGGCAGGCTTAAATAGGGGCAGCGACCGGCAATAGCCAATTACCGGTGCGCTGGCCCTTTAAATTTAACACTGCCAGCGCGCGTGCCCTGGGGAGCGGGACCGCATGCACCGAGGGACAGAGCTTGCAGCAGGAGCGCGGCTGGGTAAGTACGCTCCCGAAGGAGCAGGGAAATGAGCCCGCCCGCGCCCCGACATTCCGAACGCGGCGCCGCTCGGGTTAGGGGCACGGATGCGCCTGCGACCCGGGACGAGGGTCGCTGGGGCATCCTTGACAGTAGTGTCATTACTTACTACCATACACACATACACATAAGGCCAGGTTCACATGGCGCATAGTGGCGTGTACTGTGTGTGCTGCTATAATCCTGCTGTAATTAGATGTACACGCAGGCCTGTGCCTGGCCCCCATTCAACCTCTTTTGCCCTGGAACGTAAGCACCGGAAAGAAGTGTCAGTGGCCTACTGCCGCTGACACCAGAATAAATGGGTTTTACTTCACCGAATTCAGGCAGATCAATGACACATATCGTCCATCCAGGATGGACTCTTGTGCCTTCCTACATACCCCCCTCTGCCCAACACCATGGGACTGGGCACCTTCAGCCAGCATTCTATGTACCCTAGATAGATCATCTGTATTCCCTTGCAGCTTGCCTGGCTTGTGCTCCACCGAAAAATTTAAATCTTGCAGGGCCAGGAACCATCGGGTGACTCTGGCATTGTTGTCCTTTTTTTCCTTTAACCATTTCAAAGGAGCATGATCAGTCACCAGCCTAAATTTGCAACACAGGAGGTTATACTAGAGAGAGTCGAGCGCCCATTTAATAGCCAAGCATTCCCTCTCAATTATGGCATAATTAAGCTCTGCAGGGGACAGCTTCCTACTGAGAATACTCACAGGATGTTCCTCCCCATTTATAACCTGGGACATTACTGCTCCTAATCCAACCTTTGAGGCATCTGTTTGCACTACAAATTCTCGTGAGAAATCTGGGGCCACTAATACCGGCTGTCTACATAGTGCCGACTTCAGGCCTCCTCAGACTCTAGGGACCATTTGATCATGGCAGACTTAGCTCCCTTCATTAGATCAGTCAGGGGTACTGCCATCTCGGCAAACTTAGGGATAAACCGCCTATAATATCCCCCGATTCCCAAAAACGCTCTTACTTGTTTTTTTGTAAGCGGACGGGGCCTGTTTTGAATGGCTTCTATCTTGATCACTTGTGATTTTATCTCCCCTCTTCCCACTATATTCCCTAAGTATTGGGCCTCTTCCATCCCTATGGTGCACTTACTGGGATTTATGGTGAAACCACCCTGTATTACTCTCGACATTAATGGGGTCCATTGATCTGTCAGGATCTCTTTCGGCAGCCCCGTTTTGGAGAATATGTGCCTTAGTTCCCTAGCAATGACTTTTAAGGAAGCATTTCTCGGGAGCACGGATTCTGGGTCAATGATGACCAGAATATACTCAAAAGGTATCTCTATAATAGGCAATGGAATTAGCGGGCTGCGGAAGCCAGCGACAGGGGAGGTTACCTGGCACTGGGGAAAGGACTGGCAATAATCTCGGATTTCCTGGTAGCACCCTGGCCAGTAAAATCTGGATAGAATTCCTTTTATGGTCTTATCGGCCCCCAGGTGTCCCCCCTAACACGTGACTGTGGCCCATATCCATTACCATCCACCTATATGGTTTGGGAACCAGAAGTTGTTCCACCACTGCCTCCCAGATTTTGGTCAACCGGTACAACAAGTTCCTATTTATGGCAAAGGGGGGAACTCTTTCTTCTGCCCCTGACTCTTGGGGTACCCCATCAAGTACCACCATGCTACTGAAAGCCCCTTATAGGGTTTCATTCTGAGGTTGAGCCATACCAAAATTTCCCCAATATACCCCTAGGTCTGGGACGGTCTCATCAAGGATTGACTCACTGTTCCCTACCATGACGGAGAATGGGAATTCGGGGATCACCTCATGGTCAGTGATCTTAGGGCGATTGGTGTTCCCTGGGTGCGTCCGCTGTACTGCACCATCCCACAGGTCCCAAAAGAGAGGGCACTCCCGGCCAAGTAGTCCCTGCACGGTGCCTATGTGGTGTGACACCGTACCCCATTGGCTTTTAAAGTGGCTTGGGCCACTGGGTACACTTTGGTATCCCCATGTATGCATGTGACCCCAAAAGTCTTCCCTGGGACCAACACATGGGGGATACGGGCTGTCAGGTGAGTGTCCAAACTCCCTGAGTCCAGAAGTCCCATAACAGGAGTGCCATTCACCCTGATTGGACGGAGTGAAAGTCCCTTTTCAGTGCCCACCACCACTATGCAGGCATTTACAGCAAACTATCTCCCTGACGGGGGGTCTGGATGTAGGCTCCGGCATGCTCTTGGCCTTGGAACGGGCTTCTCTAGGGAGATTAGGACCCCTTCTTAGGCTTTCAGAGTCACTCTGGGTCTGCCAGTAGGGAGGGACAAAGGGTCCTGGACCAGCCATGGAGTTCTCCACGGCCTGATAACTTTCCACCAAGCCTAACAGGTCATCTGTCGTCTAGTGGTTCCCCTACGCGACCCAGCACTGTACTGGCTTGGGAAGAGAATGCACACAGCGGTCCATCGAGACCCCCTCCACCATCTGGGCTGGGGAACAGACATCTGGTTTCAGCCATTTCTAGACGAGGTGCAGGAGATCAAACATTTGGGATCTCGGGGGCCTGTCCCTCCTGTATCCCCACTGGTGCAACCTCTGAGCCTGGACTGTGACCGTCACGCCCAGGCGTGCCAGGATCTCTGATTTCAGTTTAGGGTATTGCCTGGCATCCTGCAGAGACAAGTCATAATAAGCCTTTTGAGGCTTGCCTGTGAGGAAGGGGGGCAGGACCTCTGCCCACTGTGGAGCTGGTAGTCTCACCCGTTTGGCAACCCGCTCAAAGACAGTAAGGAAGGCTTCCACGTCGTCTTCTGGGGTCATCTTCTGCAGGGCGTTTCGTACCCTTCTCCGCGTCTGCTGTCCATCCTCCTGGCGGGATGTAGCTGGGGTCTCCTTCACCCGGATAGCTTCCTCCATGATAGCCATCTGCCTGATTAGGATGCTGTGATCGCTCGGACTCAGCATGAGCTTGTTGCTGTTGGGTGCTAACCTGCATCAGGTGCTTCAGCAGCTCCTCCATTACACCTGTTTGGCTTTTAAGGGTAGCAGCCGCCTTAACCCAGGATATACAGTCTCTTATTCTAGGATGTTGCTTGTATCCAAGACACCAATTGTAGGAATTAGCTCAAACGATAGCAGTCCTTTAACGTGAAACACTGCAAGCTTTATTGGTACAGTTCATAATAACAGGAAAATAAACGACAGGGCTTGCTTCAGCCAAAACAAAACACATCAGCAATCACAGTCTCTGTTATAGGTCACAGTCCATTTCCCACAGTTAGAAAACCACATGCAGGTCTCAGTTTTTTCCAGGGTTATCAAGGCCGAGCTCTGGCTCTCACACAACCACTCGCTCCACTTAGCAGTTTGGCAGGTAGGGAACCACACCCCCTCTCACCTGAGCCTGCTGGCCTTATATATGCCTGGTAAGCCATATATATATATATATATATATATTATATATATATATATTATATATATATATATATATATATATATATACATATACATATAGAGAGAGAGAGAGAGTGATGGGTGAATTGATTCTAACGAAGTGGAATTCGTTTAGAATTTCAGGAAAACTTCAGTTCTGAACGAAGTCGAAGTTTGGGGTACTTCGCATGAAAGAAGTGTGCTTTTGATTGATAAAATGGCTGCGAGCACATGGTGTTACATGGGGCAAAGAACTCTGGGAGGAAGAAGGGCATAGCCTACATCAGTGTTTCTCAACTCCAGTCCTCAAGACCCACCAACAGGTCAAGTTTTCAGGGTTTCCTCAGTATTGCACAGGTGATATAATTATTGTCCATGCATTGTGTGGGAGATCCTGACACAGGTGATCTAATTATGGTCAGTGCGGTCTGTGGGAGATCCTGAAAACATGACCTGTTGGTGGGTCTTGAGGACTGGAGTTGAGAAACACTGGCCTACATGACATGTGCAGAGATGAAGCCAATCAGAAACCGGCGGGATTCTGTGACGTCACCGCACTATATAAGTCCGGGCGCGACGCTGGGAGCTCATACCGCTCTCACTGTACTGATTAGGGAATGTGCTGCCACGGCTGCTAATGATATCTCTTACTAAAGAACTCATTTTTATACAGCGATTTTTGGGGGGTGTCACAGCTTGTCTCAGAGACTGCTTCTCTTAACGTTCTAATTCTGATTTTGTGGGGTATTGGAACTGAAGTCCAGTGTGCGTCCAATGCAGCTGCATATACATTTTAATGCTATCTGCTCACAGCACATTGAATATCTAAGGGTTATCTAAGCCTGTTCCTGTTGTATTCATTTAAAGAAACAGTGTTTTTTACAATCCAAATACCACTTCATTTTTGGTTGCTCAATTCTTTTGCGCAATTTACATCCAGGGGTTAATTTAAGCGTTGTTCTGCTGTTGTGGTGACTAAAAGAAACCGTCTTTTTCACAGCCAAAAAAGACATTTTTCCTGTAGCATAATTCATAACCGAAGGTTAATTACAAGTTTTTCTCTTGCTGTGTACCATAAAATACACGTCATTGTAACACGCTACAAAGCTGGTAGTTTTTGGTTGCTCAATTCTTTTGCACAATTTACATCCAAGGGTTAATTAAGCGTTGTTCTGCTGTTGTGGTGACTAAAAGAAACCGTCTTTTTCACCGGCAAAAAAGAAATTTTTCCTGTAGCATAATTCACAATCGAAGGTTAATTACAAGTTTTTCTCTTGCTGTGTACCGTAAAATACACACCATTGTAACACACTACAAAGCTGGTAGTTTATGGTTGCTCAATTCTTTTGCGCAATTTACATCCAGGGGTTAATTAAGCATTGTTCTGCTGTTGTGGTGACTAAAAGAAACCATCTTTTTCACCGCCAAAAAAGACATTTTTCCTGCAGCATAATTCATAACCGAAGGTAAATTACAAGTTTTTCTCTTGTTGTGTACCGTAAAATATAGGCCATTGTAACACGCTACAAAGCTGGTAGTTTTTGGTTGCTCAATTCTTTTGCACAATTTACATCCAGGGGTTAATTAAGCGTTGTTCTGCTGTTGTGGTCACTAAAAGAAACCGTATATTTCACCGCCAAAAAAGACATTTTTCCTGTAGCATAATTCATAAACGAAGGTTAATGACAAGTTTTTCTCTTGTTGTGTACCGTAAAATATACGCCATTGTAAAACGTTACAAAGCTGATAGTTTTTGGTTGCTCAATTCTTTTGCGCAATTTACATCCAGGGGTCAATTAAGCATTGTTCTGCTGTTGTGGTCACTAAAAGAAACCGTCTTTTTCACCGCCAAAGAAGCAATTTTGCCTGTAGCATAATTCAGATCCGAAGGTTAATTAAGCCTGTTTGTGCTTTCACATTCAGTAAAATACACAGTGTTTTTAAACGACACATACAAGTAAATTTTTCCTGGCCATTTGTGGAGCACAATTTATATCCAAGGGTTACCTAAGCTTGTTACTGGGTTAATTTGGAGTCAAATACAGGGTGTGTATTTATCACATACAGATATCTTCATCAAACAGTGTCTGTACATTTTAGAACAAACAGTATGTCAGAGAGGTGGCAGGCTCTTCACCTGCGAGTGGCAGTGGCACAAACATTCCTGGAGCAGGCCCAGGTCACAGCAGGGGTCACGCGGTGAGGCCACAACTGCCGCTGTCATCTAGCGGCCGTGTGCTGACCAGCAACCCAAGGTTCTTGATTGGTTGACTAGGTCATCCACTTCCTCCCAGATGATATCTGACAACCCCAGCCAAGAGTCGGTGGGAACGTCAGACACAACCTTAGTTGGGCATGGCCTGGGAGCGGGTCAGCGGCCCTCACCTGTCCTCATCCCGCCTCTGTCCCATCCGGTTCCCTCAGCCAGAGATCTACTATGTGGTCTGGGCTCAGCGCCACTATATAGCGAGGATGAACAATTTGAGGAGGGCAGTCAGCAGCTACTTGGCAGCGACGAAATGGGGCCAATATGCTTCTTGCAGTAGGCGGCAAAGTATAGATGTGGAGAGTGGCATGGGAGATCATGTTGTGAGGGGTCAGCCTCTGCATACCAAGACCGATGATGAGGACAGCAGTGACGATGAAACACAAATAGATGATGATGTAGCCGACCGCACTTGGGAGCCGGGTGAGGCAAGGGCTTCATCATCGTCAGGAGAAGAGGGCGTCAGCTTGCGCGTCAGGCAGCGGCGCAGCCAGCAAGTGGGTTGTGTGGCCGTGAGTCAGCGGGATAGCAGCAGTGTGAGGTCGGGAGCCAAGCGGCCACGGGGTAAAAAACCCGCTTCGCAGGTCCAAGAAAGAAGCGGCACATGGGCTCAGTGAGGCAGCGGCGGTAGTAGTCACTCTACTGAGGCGTTGGCGGTAAAATCAGATACTCGGCGGTGTGGCAGTTCTTTGCTAAGACACCGGAGGAGCAGAATATGAGTATGTGTAGAATCTGTGGGCAGAAAGTGAAGCGTGGCCAGGGATCTAACGTTGGCACCACGGCCCTGTGTCAAGACATGCAGCGTCACCATCCGGTGGCCTGGGAGAAACATGGCTCAGATGTGGTGGTCCATCCTGCCACCGCAGCAACAGCAGCAGCACCCAGTGACATACATGCCATTGCAGCCAGTCAAGGCTCCACCACCTCTGCAGAGTTCCAAGCCGTAATTTCTTTTCCAAAAAGGCAGTACCAGCACTTCATAAATATGTAGAACAGAAGGTGGGCCAGTCCTTGAGCTTATCGGTTTATTCCAAGGTGCACGGCAGCGTGGACGTCTGGAGCTGTAACTACGGTCAGGGCCAGTACATGTCCTTTACGGCCCACTGGGTGAATGTGCTTCCAGCCCAGGCACACCAACAACTTGGACAGGAGACGGTGCTTTCTCCTCCACGTTGGGCAAACTGCGGCTCCTGCGCCAATTGTCCGCCTCCTCGATCCTCCTTCACCACCACCACCATCTCAGCCTCCACAAGTACTGCTCCATTATACCACATGTTTAGGGCACAGCGGTGTCACGCAGTTCTACACCTGGCTTGCCTCGGCGAACGAAGTCAACCAGGGGAGGAACTGCTCCGTGTCATGCAGCAAGAAATCGATGTGTGGCTTTCTCCGCGCCAACTGCAAATAGGAACCATGGTGGCGGACAATGGGAGGAACATGGTGTCCGCGCTGCACCGAGGAGGGATGGTCCATGCGACCTGCATGGTGCACATGTTCAATCTGGTTGTGAAAAGGTTCCTGCAGTCTTCCACCGATCTTCAGAAGATTCTGAAAATGGCCAGGAAACTGTGCATGCACTTCATCCATTCCTACAAAGCCAGGAACACCCTCCTCGAGTTGCAGTGGCAGAACGGCCTCCCCCAACACACTCTGATATACGATGTTTCCACCCGTTGGAATTCCAACCTGCACATGTTGGACCGACTGTATGAACAGAGAAAGGCCATTAACGATTTTTTGATGATCCAGGCGGACAGGAGTGCTCCCTTGTGTAACTTTAATGTCAGCCAGTGGAAGCTCATGCGTGACACCTGCCGTTTGTTAAGGCCATTCGAGGAGGCGACGTTATTTGTCAGTCGCCAGGACTACGGGATGAATAACGTCATTCCACTGCATCATGTCCTGGAACAGATGCTGAAAAATCTGTCTTGGCAGGGGACTGGAGACGTGGCGACCACATCTCGCAGCCCCATGAGTCCCGTGGGGACTGAAATGGAAGAGGAGGAGGAGGACATTGGAGCAGAATCATTGTCTGGTGAAATGAGTGGATTTTCTACCCAGGTGACAAGAGAGGAGGAGCAGGAGCAGCTGGAGTAGGTAGATGGAGTTGAGGAAGACGAGAAAGATGACCCGCAAGCACCGTGGCAGTATACAGTGGAGAAGGAGGCAGGGAGCCCCTCGGAGCAACTTAAGCAGATGGTCGCAGCATGCTGATTTGCCTGGCTATTGACAGCCGGGGAAAAGTTCCTAGCATCCGGGAAGTAATGCTTCTGGCTCTCCACCCATTGGAACCCCCGCTACCCCCGGGGAAAAAAAAAAAAGGGGCCTTTTTTTTTCCCAGCTATTTAGGGGGAAAAAACCCAAAAAATTATAGGGAAAAACCCCCCAGTCCCGTTTGGGCCCCTGCCTAAAAAATGGGCAATTTGTCCCCCCCTCTATAGGTCTGACCGGGGGGGTTTTTAACCCCTCACGTACTTTTTGCCGCAGCTGCTGGGGGAAAAGGTTTGGGGGGGGAAGGGGGCCCGTAAACCCGCTCCATCCCGAGCAACCTAATTTGGGGGTTCTGATTTAGCAGGGTTCCTTTACCCGCCTTGGGGGGGGTTAGTCCCCCCAGCACAGCAGCAGCAGGGCCCTGGAGCAAGGGGCCCTGATTTTCCCAAAAGGGAGTGGCCTTAAATTGGGGGACCCGACTCGCCACCCCATTTTGAAGATCCGCTGGTACTACTGGGCAGCCAAATGGATGTTGGGCCCCCAACTTGCCGAGTTTTGCAGTGGAAAGCTGTCCCCGCCCGGCCAGTGTTTTTGGCATCAAGCGGGTTTTCAGTTTCGGCGGGGGGCCCCCCGTTACCCCAAAAAGGGGGAACCCGCTTGGGCCACCCCGGGGGAAAAGTGGGGAAAAGGGCCGGACCTTTGTCCAAAATGAATCAGGGTGGATTTGGCCAGGATTTCCCACAAACCAATTTTTTTTCCCTTTGGGTCAGACTAATCACCAAAGACCCTAAACCCCAAACCCCGGAAATGGTCTGGGGTTTAAAAATACCTTCGTCCCCCCCCCAAATTCCCGATTTCCGCCACCCCGCCGATGCCACACCCTCGCTGACAATTTTTTCCATTGCCCCCAACCAACTTTTACCCCGGGACTGGTAAATTTTTACCCCCCTTCCCCACACTCCCGTCATTTTTGGGCCCCCTCTATGACCTCATGCTGCTGCTTTCTTTTTTTGCTGGTTTTCGTGGCATCCACCCCTGTGTCATTGTGCCACGCTTCTATAAGTGGGTGGGTGGGTTTTGCTGGCGGCACCTCCCCACAAATGTGTCTTGTCCACTCTTTGACCTCATACTGTTGCTCCTTGGGCCCCCGTCACCTCCAACTTTCATTTTCATTGTGCCATCTGTGGCCTACTCCTTTTTTTTGGGCCCCCTCCAAATGTCATTTGTCCAAATGCCCTTTACCTCATGCTTCTGCTACCGTGAACCCTTCCCCAAAATGGGGGCATTTTTGCCCTCGTGGGGGAACTCCAGTTTTTGCCAAAACCTCCAAAATTCATTGTGCCACTTTCCCTTTTTTTACCTATGTGGGGCTGCCGTGAAACCCCCACACTGGGTCATTGTTCCCCCTCTCTGACCTCATGCTGTTCTCCTACCGCCGCCCCTCCACCTTTTGTCATTGTGGCCACTTTTGTGGCCTAAATCCCTTTTTTTTGGCCCCCCAAAATTAAGGGAAGTCAAAAACTTACATATAATGGAAAAACCCCCGGCCCTTTAACTTATTTCACCCAGACCAAGTTTGGCTTTGTTTCCCGGATGCCCGGAGAGAGGGGCGAAAAAAAAACCAAAAAAGGGGGGCCATTTGAAATTCAATTATCTTGTCTTTGGATACTAAAATAAGGTCTGACAGGGTAAATTAGCAATAACTAGAATTTACTATGAAAATTTTTTTGGGGTTTTCCCGGGTTTATAGTCCTTGGGCCAAGGTTCCCGCTCCGGGATACATTTTCCTTCAGCTACAGTCTAAAATGCAGGTTTTTTTTGCCCCAGCTGTTCACCTTGTCAAATAGTACAAGACAAGGATGGCCCCCTTTCCTCCCCCATAATTTTTTATTTTTATATGAAACTAAATTTGGTTGGGAATTTTATTAGATCTGAACATGACATTGAGGGCATACGAGTCAACCACAGGGAAAAATAAAATTTAAATTTTTTTTGCAAAATGATGTTCTCCATTCCTTTCTCATCCCCCAAAACCCTTTACTCTCCCTGTCAATGGGCCTTAGATCTGTTCTCCCAAAAAAATCTTATTACAAAAAAACCCAAAACTAAAAACCTCCCTTTAAACCCCCTTTTCCCAAATTTTCTTGGCTTGCCAAATTTTTTGTGTTTTAAGATTCTCCCTCCTAAATTAAAAAAATTTTTTTTCAGATTTTTATAAAAACCTATGTCAACATCCTATTTTCATAAATCCCAAATTTCCCCTTTAAAACCCCCTTTTTTGTTCGCAGCCCAGTTTTGGGGGGGGGGGGGGGGGGGAAAACCTCCCCAACAGAGCCCCATTTTTTTGAACTCTTTAATGTGTCACTTTATGTGTGTAACTTTTTGATATTTTTAAAATATCCATCGATTCAGAAAATGGTGAAAACCGTTTTTAACCAATTGAAAAAAAATCAAAATGTCCCTGAAAATTTTTTATTTTTAAAAATTCAAAAATTTACTAGTTATTACAACACCCAAAAAGTTTTTTTAAAAAACTGCCCTCTACCCATATTTCCCGGGCCCTAAGTTTTGGGCCCCATTATTTAAATGGTTTTTTTTTCCCCCCTTTTAAAAGCCATTATGGGACCCTTTAGATTTTTGTTTAAATTTTTTACATTTTCAAGAAAAAATTTTCCCAAAATTGAGTTTTTTTTAAAAGGCCCAAGTTCCCGTTTCTTACATTGCTTTTTAGGGGCTTGGGATTTAGATACCTCCATTTAAGAAACTACAACCCCTTATAAGTATTCAAAAGTAAAATTTAAGGGGAAAATTTTTTAACCCTTTAATTGTTTTAAAGGGGGAAAAATTTAATTGGGGAAATGGAAGTGAAATTTTCAAAATTTAAATTTTTTTTTTTTTAGATTTCCCCATTTTTTTAAAACCCCTTTTTTTTTACTGGAACATGGTAGAAATTTTGGGCCAAAAGGAAAAATGCCCCCCAAAAACTCAACATCCAAATTCCCCCCCCCCTTTTTTTTTTTTTTTATTTTTTGGGGAATTCCCTTTATATGTCCCTAGTGTACTATTTGGCTCAACCACAAGGTTCAATTTTTGGGGGGGCACCTAAAAAGGGCTTTGAAGTCTCATTTTTCTTTCGGGTGTTCTTTTAGGGGCCATTACATGTTTTGCGGACCCCCCTAAGTGCAAAACTTAATATAAATCCCCCCCAAAAAAGGGCCCCTTTGGGAAAATTTCCAAAACCCCCTTTAAAAGGAAAAATACCCCGGGGGGTAATGGGGTAATTGACACCAAAAGGAAGTGGAAGTTGGGGGGGCCTAAAACTGTTTGAAGGGGCCCACAATTTTTGAATTTTAAAAATGGGGGGCCCGAAGGGCAAGGGGTTGGTTTTGGGGAACAGCATTTTGAGACAACCCCTTTTCACAAATGCAAAAAAAAAGATTAATTTAATAATTTAACTACAATGGAGTGGTAAAAATATGTATTTCCATCAGTGGTTAGAGCAGTGGCCCTGATACTCATCATAGGTGCTGCTCGACTAGTCCTTAGGATTGCAAACAATATTTTTGGTTTAGGACATCCCAAACTCAAATCTCATTACAGACTAAAAATTCTGCCTTTAGAAAGCTTCTGTATAAACCAAAACCTTCAGAATTCGTAGTGTCACACATCTTGGGCATATTTGGGCCACATCTGGCCAACCCCAGGATTGAAGCTATTCTAACCCAAACCCTACCTCTAACTGGAACCATAACCCTGGTGATCTTGAGCTTTGCCCTAGTGTTTCCCAGGTGGCCGTGCTTGCTGTTCTGAATACAGCCAAGCAATATATTACTTTAACACAATAGAAATGCGTTTATAAACAAATTATGTTTTTATACCATCATAGTCGATAGCTATAACTTTTTTTATTTTTAAGTATATGGAGCTGATTAAGAGCTTGCTTATTTTGCAGGATGAGTAGATATTTTCAATATTATCATTATGGGGTTCATATGACACTTTTTATCAAGGTTTGTAGAAGGTGTTTTGAACAAAATGCAGCAATTCTGGTAGTGTTTTTTTTATTTTGTCTTCTTACAGCGGTCACCATGTGGTAAGAATGGCATGCTGGACTTATTCAGCAGGCCGATATGATTACAGCAATACCCAAATTGTATTTTTTTATGTTTTACTGCTTTTAGACAATGAGAATATAGATAGCTGGTTCCATGCTTCGATTGTGCGGGCCCCATTTAGACATACCTGTACATCAATTTGCGGGAAGTCACTTCCCAATAGAATATACAGGTATGTCCAATGTTGGGAAGGGGTTAAGCAATTTCATATGGAATGACTGTAGAGCTAGAGTAAGAAGGACATTCTTGCCAGATTTCCATTCCTATAATATAGCAATCTTGGTTGATCAAGCATTTCATCTTTGATATGATTTGAAAGATCTAGACTTGGTTCAAACTGAAGGAATCATTCACTCCTTTCCTGGTGAATAATCACCTTAAAACTATTCTACTTAAAGCCCTTACTCCGTCCTGAACCCTGCATTTTTTATCAGACCTTTTTAAAGTAAGCATCACCAACAGGAGAAAAATAGCATCCATTCAAGTCGGCTTCTCTCTCTGTTCTTGACTGATACATTTCGGGTCTGAAAGATCCTTACTCATGGCATGTCTTTCAGACCCGAAACGCAACCGTCAAGAACATTCTTAATGTTTGAGCAATAAAAGAGAATTTTATAACATACTTCAGTTTCATTGTACTCCTTCCTCTCATGTCAAGCTAGCAAGTCTGTTTATCCTGGATTTCCTGAGGAGTGCTTCTCCTCTGCCACATCTCCCTGAAGGGCTGTGACTGAAGCATCTAAGGGTGAGCTGATCCTATCTTTCACATTTGTTTGCATGCTTTTTAAAAGGGGCACCCAAAGAT